>JAPSGF010000047.1:5251905-5383196 GCA_035772895.1 Perdix hodgsoniae | reverse complement strand
TCCATCACTACCATATGCCAGAAATACTATGCAAAGACCCACCATTAACTGGGCTTAAAAGTGGGCATTGATCCGGTATTAATCCAGTTTCATTATTTATTATTTGTATCATTGTATGTCCTGGGACAAAAACTAAGGGAGGGAAATAAATAAATAAATAAATGAAATAGAGATCATATGGAAGCAATTAGCAGAAACTTCATTCAAAAAAACATTAAGGTGCTTGTAGCATTAAGGCTCAAGTGATCTGTACTCTGGGACCATAATTCACTGACACTTAATAGCATTTACCCTGCAGATGTGCATTTTATGCAGAAATATCAGCTTACCACTTTGAAAAATTAACCTATTGAAGGCTGTCAAGTTCTGGACACACTCTGGGGAGTATTAGATGTTGGCTATGCAGCCTTCTTTTTCACCTATGGGTTGGGGGATAGATGGGTTAATGGGGTATTTTAATGGAAGCAAGAGGTGGTTGTACCCTTTGTTGCACAAGGAAGGAAACTTCCCTTGTAAAATCCTCCCTGATTCCGATGAGCATCAGAGTGCACAATGTTTGAGCCTTAATGGCAGCCTCCTCCCCTTCCCCCACTGCAAGGCTGAAATAAGTGCTGTGCTGTCCTGTGGGACAGCAGTTGTAATTTCCAATTGGTCTTAGAGCACGGGCTGCCTCTCTGGGGAGTGCTGCGTGCAGCTTTGCTCAGCAAGGCATTGTTTGGGGATGAATTATTACCTGCCATCCGAAAGCAAAGGCGGTGGGGATGCTCTAAGCCCCTGCAGAGCCCTATGGGGTCCACTGAATCTCAGCTGAGAGAGTTCAGATGCTGCTAAAACAGAGAGCAGGGTGAGGTCAGAGCCACTTCACCACTGGAGTTGATGGAAAGGTGTAAAATAGGGAAGAAAAAGTGGAGTTGGGCTCATCTGCTCCACTTTTGCTCACCCCATACGTATTGCTTCCAGGAATTTTGCTAAGTGAATATGTCCTGTACAGCCTATGCTGGATGCATTACGTGCTGTGTCTGTGGAATGCCTTTTTTTTTTTTTGCCTGAGGTGTGTGTGACAAAGCATCAATTTCTCCACCTAGATGAATAAGCAAACAGCCCTGTGTTCCAGTGTCATCCCTGAGGACACCGATGGTTTTAGGAGGCAATGGGGGGAGGTGGTAGGGCTGCATCCTGACCCCTTTCCTTGGAGCAGCCCAACGCTGCTCCTCAGAGCGGGGCCACAAGCAGAGCTGTGCCCACAGATCCCCACAGCAGATCCAGCTCTTGGCACGCCAGACCCATTGGCACTGGGACATTTTTCAGCACTACACCCCAAGGGCTGGCTTTGGGAATAGAAATGGTGGAAAAGCTCCCAGCACCACACCCTGGTGACACTGAGGACCTGCCAGGGAGTGGGAATGCTCATCAGACTCATCAGGGGGATCTGTGGAGTTATGGCATTCCATCTGGGGTTGCTTTGTAGCTCCCCTTGGTGCAGAGGGAGACTTCTAGGATTGCACTGGTGCTCACATGGCGGGACACGAATGCATCCAGCATGAATGCGCAGCCAGGAGCTTGTTGTGATTTGAGCTTTTCCAACTGCAGAACATAGAAAAGAACATCATTAATCCGCAGCCTGCACCTGCTGCTTCTCTTTAACATTTTAGGGTGAAAACATTCTGTATTTGTGTATTAATAAATGATCTTACTTTACTTGGCAGTGATGCCATCATCTCAACCAAACCCTACAGAAAACAGCCCCAGAAATAAACACATACCCTCTATCCAGCCAATACCATCAGTGATGGGGTCAGCAAAAACACAAAGCACCTCCACAGTAGGTCTGTGTTTTCCAGACACAGCTTCAAGCAAAGAGCATAACACGTATATAACCCCCTGAGCTGCCATAAACCTTCAGCATCGTCAGAATCAAAGGACTTTGCAGGGCAAGCAGTTAGCAGGCTGCCACGGACTGAAAGCTCACTTTTCAATGAAGGGGAAAAAAAGGAAGAAAAAAAGTCTCTCGCAGTCCTGGGAATGAATTAGGAAGGTAAAACTCAAGTTCTCTCTGAATGCATTTCAATTACGGAGGTGAGCGCTGCTCACACGCACCGCAGGGACTCGGGGTTATTTATTCAGCCTTGTAGATCACGGGCTTTTCTTAGCGGGAGTTTGGAGCAGGATCTTGTCTTCCCCATCTCTTTGAAGAACAATAAGGAATGGGAAAAGAAAGGCCTTTTTTTGTTGTTGTTTTTGAAGGGCACGTATTTAATCTTATCAGAGGCAGGCAGGACAATAACAGGAAAGGGTAGGGAAGCCTCGCCAGGGATGGGGAGGGAAGGGCAGGGAGTGAAAAGGGGTTAAAAGCAGAACGCAGCCCTGCCCCCAGGGAATCACTAATCAGGGGCTGTGGGGCTGAAATTTAGCCTGGCAAAAAACCATTGGAGCCACACAATAAGAAAGCCAATTCTGTGCAGACAGGTTGGTAATGAGGGAGGCAGGCAAAAGATGAAAGGATATTTCCCCTCCTGGCTTGCTCAGATATTCACCTAATTTCAGCAGGCTGAGCGCTGTGCTATGCTGGCTCGGGGACACGAACCATAGAATCATTAAGGTTGGGAAAGACCTTCAAGGTCATCAAATCCAACCGTCAACCCATCCTCACCATGTCCACTGTAAAGGGGAAGGAATGCAGCAACGACAGCAGAGCAGGAAGGTCCTAGGAGGCAGCAAATGGGGACTTGCTCAAATGCAACAACTGTGGAAAGAGAAAGAAAGGAAAGGAAGGAAAAAGAAGGTCACGTCTGTACTTAGCACTGAATAAATATGTGCCTCCACTCTGCTGTGAACTGAAATTGCATAGGGATGTCTTTGCCTGCTGCTTGGGTTGATGGCTTTCACTGCTGGAATGCTAAGTGCAAAATCAGATTTGGCGTCTTCCTGGCCCCCCTCAAATGGCACTGCACCATTAGCGTGTCAATATCTTGCTTTATTGACGGTATCTTTTAATTACACAGCCACACACATCCCATCGGCGAGATCTCAAAGACCTGAGATCAGTGCTTCTTCATGAATATTTTACTGGCGTTTTTATTGCACATGTCAGAAAAATCAAGAAGAAACGGGAAGAAAACAAGTGATTAAAGACTTTGGAAATGAAAGAGGGAAGGTGAAGAGAGAAAAACTCTACGTTGGTGAAGATAATTAAAGGCAAAGCACCATAACAAAGCCTCCTGGGGAGCATATGTGCAGGGCAGCAAGCAGAGAGCAGCGCAGCATTAAATGTGATCCATGTAAAGGAATAAAACCCAATGGCTTTGGAGCTTCTGGCAGCCCCTCAGTCCCAGGGAAGGCTGGCAGGACAGATGTGAGGAAATGAATAGCCAAAGTGCAAGGGGTGATGCTCATGGTCCAGGACGTGTGCTCTGCTCTGCTGGGCTGAGCTCAGAGGAGGGACATGAATTTCACTTCTTCATTTCCAATGTTCATCTGAGCACTGGGCTGATGAATTTCGCAAGGCAAACAGTTTCTCTCCCTGTCCTGGTGAACTCTTCTGTTTTATGTCCAATCCATATTCATTGGCCAGGAGAGTGGAGTCGGTGAGGAGCTTTGAACTGCTGCTCCCATATCGGCTGCTGGCTAAAATCAAAATAACAACAGGGGCTCTCGGCTCCAAACATCTTGCAAATCCCCTGTATGACAACATGCAACAGTTTTGCTTCTCCACGTGGCATTTTTCCCTGTTGACGATGCAGAACTGGGCTTTCTTTCGGATGTTGCAAGGATAAAGCAGCTCAGTGCTGCCCCAAACCCCTCCGACTGCAGTGATCAGATCTACGTAATCACCTCGATCCCTTTCTCCCACCTCAGCCAAGAGGTCTCTGGAGTCCACGTTCATACAAGGTGATGATCTCCAGGCAATTTCACAGCCTGGAAGTGCAGGGATAAAATGTAGATTCGTCATCCAAGCCAGGGAGAAAGTGTCATGTCTAATGAAACCTTGTTGCTCCAGTTGAGAGCCAAAATGTTTTGCAGGTGCTTGTTGCGAAGACGAGGACAGATAATGAATAAAACATGTTTGTGCTTTAGTCTCCAGTAAATGTGACAAACTCAAATCTTATGGCTGGGGGAATGATATGAAATATGAGTTGGAGCGCATCTGAGACACTCATAACTAATCCAAGATGTTGGGCTGTGCGCTCTTACTGCTACAGGGTTTGGGTCGAGCCAGGTTTATAAGGGAGCAGGGAAACAGAGAGGGGCTGCAGTTATCTTTAAAAAGACAGCAGGATGTGACCTCTGGCTGCCGATGATATAATTCTGCACATTAAAGCAAGTGTTGTCTTCGTCTGCTCCGTCCAAACTGAGCTGACCCCATTGTTTTCGAGCCCTAAGGAGAAGCGAAAAGGGGAAAAACATTTTAGATGCCAAAGCTCATTACATTAAAACACACATGCTAAAAAGCCTCCAGAGCCCATCCGTATTATTAGCGCTCTGAGGTCAGCGCTGCATGGAGCAGCCAACAACTGCAGGATGGCTTTAGGAGCAGTGATTTAACTCTGCACACAACCCCTGCACCCTGATGTCGTGGGTGCTTCACTCTTTTTGAGAGCAAAGTTGTGCGGGAAGTTTGCATTTTTCATTTGGTGCTCACAGAACTGAGCCTGGATGGAAAAAGGAGGTGGGAATTGCTTGGGTGAGTCCCTGGGGTGCAGTGGGTGCTCCCTGCACAGCCCTGGTGGCACTCGCAAGGAGGAACACCCCAGTTTTGTACTCTGAATGCCCCAATTAGCCCAGTAATGCTTTTCTGATCCGTTTTCATCGTGCTTGCACTTCCTTTTACATCACTACTCCAAACATTCCGCAGGAATACACCTACGTGTGGTCTAAATTAGGAGAATAAAGAGTTATGTACGTGCTGCAGGTCAGTGCTGGGCTCGGTGCTGCTGGCCTTCGTCTCCAATGTGTTTTTCCTCCCCTTCACTCTCATATTCTCAACCTGACCCCACACTGCTTTGTCACTGCAGAACAAGAAAGCCAACTCTCAGTGCCATGGCAAACCCCCAAAAAGCCTGAAAGCAGCTCAGAAGAAAGCGCTGACTTTGTAACACAAGAACCGTGTCTCCAGCTCATTCAAAGCATCTTCCTCATTTATCTTCTTGTTAACTAGGGCAGAACTTTTTGCTGCTCTGTGTTCAAGAGGACTCCACCAGTTGCACAGCAGGCCGCTGAAATCACGGGGAAGCGGGGCGTTCTGTGTCTCTGCTCTGCACACCAACCTCTGCTGCCCACAGATAAGCCCTGGGCTGAGGCCACGAGCTCTGAGAAAGAACAATACAAAGAGCGTGACATTCCCAAGTCCCAACTTCCAAAATCAGGCAGGTTTAGAAATGCAAAACACAAAGCGTTGCACTCTGCACATCCTGACATGAACCCTCGCCCTCTGCTTTTTGCTGTCAACCTTTGTGCTCTGAGCAGCTGAGCAGCTCCACCCACCCTGCACCTTGCAGAGCATTGCATTTCTTCCATGTTCAATGCAAACCTCCCCTGGGAGCTGACTCAGAGCACTTCGTCCCCATGGAAGACCCTGCTCTGACCACTTGTTCAAGTGTTCTTTCCCAGCAGGATCTCACAGCTGACCTCAGGTATTGCTTTACACAGCCCTGAGCCTCCGCTCTGAGCTCTTTCCCCTTCATTTCTGTCTGCAGATTCTCTGTATTCTTTAACCCAGATGGCTTTGCCCTGTCAAAAACATTAACTGTCAAAATGACTCCAGGCAGCTGCTCAGCCTCTCGCTTTTGGAGCTGTTCTTCTTTCCAAGAGGAAAGAACAAAACAGTGAATGGGGCTTCAAACCCACTGTGATTTGCCAAAAATCCATCAGCAAGCATTGCACAGGAGGCCAATACCTGCCCAAGGAGCACTGTGCTGGGCAGCCAAAAAAACTATGGAAAAGGTAAAATCCCAGGGAAATTATCATTCTTTTTGTAGTGGAGCATGATGGTTGCTAATTTGAGATGAGATGCATGCACAGGTGTTCATGCAAAGCCAGAACATCTCTCTGAAGCCTACAAAGCATCTGGAGGGCAGAGATGCAGGAGTCAGCCCAGCCCATGGTGCAGGTGGTGCTATGGGAGCTGTGCAAGGTCACCTGGGGTGCAAAAATCTCCCTTCATGGGTGCTTGAGCTGTGTGTGCCTGAATGCTCACACGTGGGTGAGTTTATGGCTTATTTCCCAGCCCTCCTAGGGCAAAGAATAAAGTACAAGGACCCCAAGTCAGCAGGTTTTGGGGGGACTTGAATCATCCGAGCCCAGTTTTTAAGACTTTGCTCACTTTTATAACAGGACATGGAGAGGCCGCGAGAGGAGACGGCCTCCTCTCTATTCTTCATTGCTTTTAGCAGCGAATTTTATTTATTCAGTTATTTTGGCAAGGTCCTTGTGGGAGCGGGTTGCTGGAGGTGCCGCGGCTGCAGTGAAATAGAGCAGGCAGCAATGACGCCAAACTCGCTTTGCAGGAGACATCTCTGGTTTTACTCTGTTTTCCTGCCACAGAAGCCAAACTCAAGCAAGCAGAGCTCAGAAAAGCATTTTAAAGAGTCACAGGTGGAAGAGTTTGAAAGCACTTTAATTGGCTTTTGAAATTGCCTTTAAATTGCCATCGAGCGATCTTCTCCAAGGCATCTTTCCCATTAGCCAAATTCATTACAAAATTAACCTCTGCACCCCCACTGGCTTTTTGCCCTTTCCCCTTTCCTCCCTTTCTCGTGCTCAGTCTCTGTTAAAATTAGAAACTATGGAAGGCAGGAGGAGGAAGAGTAGAAAAGAAATGAACTCTCCGAAGTGACAGAGATGAGTTGGAAAGTTTGAGCCATGAAAGCATCCCCAGCAGCTGTCCTTGCAGTATTTCTATAACTGAGCTTTCACTGCTGACTGCATTTCCTTCATTTCATGGATGAAAAAGGCTATTTCTTTCCATCTGTCTGAACCTATGGGCATCCATGGAGCTTCCATGGAGAATACCCTGGTGAAAGAGGGGAAGAGAAGAAAGCACCTTCATGAGCTCTGTGATTGGTGAGAGATCAGCCCAGGCATCCTTTGAGGTCCCTTTGCTCAACATTCCTTTCCTGGAAATGCCGATGCCAGCCAAGCTGAGCCATGCCAAGGCCCCCTCAATTCCCTGCAGCAGCCTGGCCCCTGGTTTCAGATGTTGTTTTCCTTCAAAGCAACAAGAAATAACAGAACAAATTTCAGTTTTGCCAAAACACCGACGACAATAATGCATTCACCCAGAAAAAAGTGCTATTTCTCCATGCTTTCCTGGTCATCGAACACCAAGAGAGAACAGTTGAGAAGCAATTCCCTTTCCCCTGACATACAGGCCCTACAGCAGCTGCTGAGGATGCAGGGGAGAAGGAGGCCAAGGAAAGGAATTAAGCAAACTATTCCAAATGAGTAGGGAAGGTGCTGATAGATAACAATAAAGACAAAGCAAGTTAGAAGTGGGTCAGGGCAAGAAGTAGTTCCTCTCCCGCTAACAAATGTGTCTGGCCTGCTTCCATGATGAGCTCATATATCTGACAATATCCTCACTTTAATGCTTTGCAGACCTCAGGTATATTATCCTACCCTGAGCCTGAACCCTTGGGGGCAGCCACGCCAGGGGGGGAAGTGGGAAGTGTGCACATTGCAGCAGGATGCTCACGGCAGAGGGATGGGGATGCCTATGGTGGTTGGAAGGGAATGGTGGGGGTGCTGGGATGGGGATGTTTATGGTAGGGTGGGGACGTTGGTGGTGCTGGGGTGGGGATATTCACAGTACTGTGATATCGGTCGTGCTGGGATGGCAGTGTTGGTGATGCGGGGATGGGGATGTTAGTGGCGCTGGGATGGGTTAGGGCCATGGACCAAGAGGTGGCGCTGACAGATCACCGTCAAGCGAAACACACTCAGCGAGCACCGGCAGCAGAGGAAGGCAGACAGATACCCAGCGCAGACGTATTATTCTCTCTTATCTCCATGCGCTCAGGCTGGACGAGGAACTCTCAGGCACTGTATTTCATGTCTGTCCTGCACAGAGCATAGCATTCCTGAGAAGAAGGGGAGCTGCTGGTTAAGGAGCGACACTCAGCATGTGGCACTCATCTCCCAGGTCTGAAGGCCACGGTCAAAGGCAGCTCTAATTAGATTAAATGGAGGGAAGTGTTTTTCTGGTAAAGAAAACATGATTTCTTCCACAACTGAGGGAGGCTAAGGGGTTCAGTGAGAGTGAAAAACGCTGACTGTGCAGAAGAGGGAATGCAAATTATTTATTTGCACATCTCAGGCTGCTTCTGGGGAGTTTTCATCACTAACCACCCTGTCTCTCCTTTTAGGTATGGCATATGGAGGGGCAAAGCTCTGAATGAGCCCCTGACTCCAGGAGTTACATTTTGCTGCTTGGCAGCTTCCACTGGTTTTGCCGGGCTGCAAGGCACATCTGATTAGAAGGTGTCCGCAGGTAAAAACCAGCCCAGCACACTTCGGCTGCCTTTTCCTCAACATCTTAAAGCATTTCTGGTGCTAGATGTCGGTCACTGGAAATCCCCACTGCCTGGCGAGACGCTTCCGCTGGGGCTCCTCTTTCAAGCACCTTTGGGGAAAGGATGGTGCAACTTCGTGTGCAGCACTGCAGAGAACATAATCAGTCTTTCCAGTATGATAATGCACTAAAATGTTGGGTAATAGTAAGAAGAAAGGCGCAGAGGATGCTTATTTTGGGCAGCAGGCATATGCACAGCTGCTGGGTAGCTTTGCAAGGAGTCCATCTTCTGAAGGCATCATAAAGGAGAATGAAGCTCAGGCTCAGGACAGATGTTAGCAGCACAGTGAGCTCTCCTTGCCCAGCATCCACCTAATGGGTACAAATCTGCCAATTAATGGCTGATTAAGGTTTGTCTTTAAACACGTCCTCAATACTCAGCAAAGTGCTCGCATGCAGTTAGCTATTAGCAGTAGGCTGTTTGGACAAGGTCGTTGTCCCTTTCATCTCAGGATCTCAAAGCACTTGATGAAACTTCACTGCCTTTCTCTGTGGTAGGTAAAAGCTATAATGTTATTTTAATATCATGAACCTAATTTATAGGGATAAATTACAGTGGGAGATAAAGAGCACATGGATCCATGTGGATAAAAATAAAAATCCATATTGCCCCATTATCTGGCATTGGTTAAGCTTCTGCTTGTATAAGTTTTTTTGGCTAATTTCTCTCCTTTTTCTTTTTAATGAAATGCTATTTATTTATAGCTGAACGCCAACTTTGAAGCCAGAGCCAAGCATTTGGGGAGCTGCTCAGATAGGGCTCTTGAAAAGGAGAATTATGTCTGTTTCAGATGTTTTCAGAAGTTATTGTTTAAAAGCAATGAGAACTATGACATTTCTCCCAGCAAGCTTGCCCTCCCCTCATTATTTCTATGGGATGTGGACAAAGCAGATGTCTTCAGAGCTGGGAGAAGAAGTGGTGACAAGTGTGTGTGTGGGGAAAAGGCGCTGGGGAGGGGATCAGATGAAAGAGGATTTTAGTCAGGGAGCTCCAGAGGACCATCAGTGGTGCAAAGAGTTCCCCAGTGCCACATCCCAGTGCTCACAGGGCAGGAGATGCCCAAAGGTGACCAGGGGATGTTTCAGTTTTCTCCCCCACAAAGCCACCTTCTCAGCAGCTGGCCACCTTTGGTGGTGTCCCATGGTCTTCCCTGGTAAGCTTTATGCATGTGAACTTCTCCAGGAATCCTGAACTGAGAGGGGCTGAGGAGGTGAAGGGGCTCTCAGTGGTCATTTTGGAGCTGTTTCTCTGCTGGATCAACAGGAAGGCAGAACTTATGAGCACAACTGCTCACCCTGGATGCCTCCCAGCAGAGCTCTTCTACCACCTCACCTTGTGTTTGCAAGGCACAGAAAAGCACAAATTACACCACAGCTGAGAAAGAGCTTGCAGCATGCCCATCGCTTCTTCCAGGTGATAACAGCTCCAAGTCAAACCCTAGGCCAATGAGAGCACATGGAAACCTGAGGTTGTGATTCTCTCGCAGTCCCAGTGCCCCATTTGGATGAATTTCCCACTCACAAGCAGCACCAGAGAAGCTATTTCTGGCCTCTTGTCCAACAACCAAACCATCCGCACAGCCATGGGAAGCTCTTTGCCTGGGACCACCGCCTTTTGATGGAGAGACGAAGGGATTATTGTAAACCGGATTTTTCCATGGCTCCTGCTCTGCTGCCTGAATTACATCATGCCCTCCTGACCCATGATAAGGCAAGAGGCAGAAGAGCCTGACAGAGAGCCTTTGATAGCGCGGGGGGACGTTGGCTTGCCTCCAGAGATGATTACAAGCGCCACATACCTTCATCGCATCGCATTTGGCGAGCAATTCCTGGAGGGTGATATAACTTCCTCCGCTTAGAGGGGCTCATGTGGGGCTGAGACGGAGACAAGCTGGGGCTCTATCTCAGAGAACAGCAGTTTTTTTGAGGGACGAGAGGGGGAAGATGCGGGAACATCCTCCCACTTGTGTGTGTGGACAGATCAGGCATTATTTAGCAGTCTCCTGGGAAACGAGGCGTTCTGCTGCCCCTTGATGGACTCCCCATCCTTAACCTATTCCCTGCTGCCCTATGATTACAAACACAAATCACATGGTTTGTTTTCTCCAGGTCAATAGTGGTCAAGATAATCTGCAACATTCGGAAGCAGAGGCTGATAACATTGTATTATTCTCCATGTCTTCCTGTAAATACTCCCTACTCATTCGTTCTACAGACATAACCTACACATCTCTGGAACCATTTTTCTCAGTCTGTTATCAGCACAGAGATGTCCACTTCTCTGGGACTTGCTGACAGCCAAACAAAGTCTTTAGAAAACAAAACAGGAACAAAGCAGCATGCTGGCCAGCGGAGAAGCATCTTGGGAGATGCCCTGGATGTGCATCTCAGCTCCATTCCCCATCCTGCAGCTATTTCTCCCTTGGTGGGACAGCCCTGCCTCACTTTCCTCTGCTCTTGTCTTTGTGTTGCTGCACTCCAGCCATGCACTTCAGCAGCTACGAGGTAAGGGAATGTTTCAGGATGAACGGGTTTCTTTCATTTTTCCCCAATGCTTCAAAGATGTTCAACTCAGGAACACGCAGGAGGAGACCACCCACATCTTCAAGAACTAATTCAGCAACAGGGGAAGGTAGTTTGGGTTTCCAGGTCCTTCTCCATTCTCTCCTGCAGAGAAGCTCAGCTGCCCTGGCCCTGTTCCCCATCACACACTGCAACATCAGCCATGCACTTACCTGCACCCATTGCAGGTCTGTGTCAGCCCCTGCCTCCCTGTTATCACAGGCTCTCCAGAACTTTCCCATCACCCAGCAGCTCAGGGTGCAGCAGTGGGTGCAATCGCAGAGCCCGCAGCAACCCACTGCTTAGAAATACCCACAGTTACAACCATGCTTGCTCCTATTTAATGTAACAGCACAGGAGAATGTTTCCCAAACAAAGCTGCAGTGTTTGTAAATGTCTCCTTCGGTGCAACATGCCCACATCCCATATTCGCCCTGCCACACAGGACAAGGGGAGGAATAGGGGATCCAGCCCTGTTTGAAGTGCAAATCTCAGCTCAGCCTTCGCTCCAGAGCCATTAGCAGTGTGTCCATAATGCTCTAAGATCTCCAGTTGTTCCCCTGGAAATCTGAAAGCTATTAACACGCTTGAGAAAGGGAGGTAAATGAAAATGTGTTTGCCAGTTTTGCCAGATGTGAGGCCAGTGTCAGGGACAGATTTTATTATTCTATAAATACCAGGGGCAGAAGGTTGTTATTAGCCACTCCGTAATTAATACAATGTGCAATGGCCTCAGACATGGCCCACCACTTAATGTCCAATTAATAGCATGCTGCCCTCCTGAGCACATGTTAAACTCCCCAGATGTTGCGCAAAGTCAGAAGTGCAGGCAGAAGGATCCCCAAATGTGGTCCTGAGCTCAGAGGACGAGTTTATCGGAGAACAGATGATGTTACATACTGCAGACATCAAAGCCTGCATGAGCACATATTCAGTATGCATGCAAGGAATGCCTAATGCGAGCTCACAGACCAGATATCTGCGTATTAAGAGGCGGCTAAGTGAACAAATCCCAGATTTGCAGTTAGCCCATGCATGCTAATAACCTGCTTTCCTGCTCTATCAGCACAGCAGAAAGCCCCGGCGTATCTGCATGTCCAAGGGCACAGCCTTCCAATGCCAAAAGTCACTGCTCTCTGCGGCACAAGATGCCAAAAAGTTCTGCTGAGTTGTACCAATGTTGTTGAAAAAGCAGTGGAACTGCTCTACAAATGGGTGCCCCTCTTCCAGCAAGCCAGAGGTCTCGGGGGCTGGAGATACGGAGGAGAAAATAATGTGGAGAAAAAAAAAAGGTGGATTTTCAAAGTAAGGCAAAGAGTAATTTGAGATGTGGGTCTTTGGATGGTGGTGAGAAGGTGGATGGGGTGGTGCTATGACTGATGAACGGAGTTAGTGTTGGGCTGGGGAGGAGAGCTCATGTGTCAGCAAAGGGAAAGCTATTCCCACAGCTCCCCGATGTGTTATTATGGACAAAAGGAGGAAATCCTTCACCCTGATAGGGGAAATCAGTGGCTTTCGGTGCTGGCCGTACGGAAAAGCCCAGTGGGGATTGTGATACATTCATTACACAGTGGGTTTGTGTGTGTTAGCAGAAATGGAACAGGAGCCCCAGCCCTGAGCAGTGCAGAGCATTGCTGCCAAAATGGCCAGAAGGGCTGCAAGGTGGGGGACCACAGACCAGCAGCAGAGCAAGCAAATGCAGCACCACTGCCCATGTTGCTTCCCAACCTGCTGTGCATACACCCCGTGTCCTCCACATGTACAGCATCCCATGAAGGATGACTTGCAGGCTGAGTACCCGCTGTGATGGCTTTGCTTCCCAGTGCTGAGGTGGGAGAGAGTGTAAGTTGCAATGCAGCTCACTCAAGTGATTTATTTTATTGCATGTGTGTAAAAGAGTCTTGGCGCTTCACAGAGGGGTCACTGCCAGCTTCAGGCTAGCCAAGCTATACCCTGGTGTAAAATGAGATGGATGAACAAGAACATTTTTCCATAATAACAGAGTGAGAGATGCAAGTGATACTCCTCAGACATCCATCCTTAATTCCTTGACCTCTGAGCTGTCTGGCAGACGGCCCCTGTGATGAGTAGAGGTGATAAAAGTGCTTGCCAAGCCCTCACATCCCAGCTCCATCTGGACTATCCAGCAGCAAGCACTTGTGTCCCCCCAAGGCCGTGTTTCCAAGCTGTTCCCAAGTGCTGTGTTGAGACGAGCTGGGTGACACCTCTTGGATGAGGATCAAGTTGGTTCCAGCAAACTGATCCCCATGCTGAAGCATCCACTGCATCCTTCCTTCCTTGCTGGACATTCAGCTTTTCTAAAAATAAAATACTTAGTCTACTGAAAGCTATAGCTCTGAGCCTAGAACTCCTAAAACTCCTAAATTCCCACAGCTTACAAAATATCTGATGGATGAGAGCAGCTGGGTCACCAAGGGGTTGCAGAAGAGCATACAGAGCCATGCATGTCTTGAAGGGAGAGGAGGAAATCTTCCATCACTGCACTGGCATGACAATCTGAGCTGTGTTGGCCAACGGATGCCCACCCCCCTGTGGGGCTCCTCTGATTCCTCTTGTTTACATCCCCGAATACTTTTGGGCTGTTCTCATGCCCTGGCATAGCCACTGCACCACCGAAGTGGAGGGGAGAAGCTCTGGGCAGTGGTGCTGTGTATGGAGCTGCTTGGGCTCTCCTGCTTCTGGTTCTTAGAAGCCTTGGGATGAACAGTCAATGGAAACTGAGATTTAGCATCAAGGGAATAGAGGCTTCTGGGAAATACATGTTGTTCCCTGGTCTGCTTGAAGAGCGTTTAGGGCACGGGTGTTTCATCTGGACCTAAGTGGTGCTGCTCCAGCTGGTCATAAACAGCCTGTTCATTTTCCATCCCCATTGCACTGAGGTGAGCCCATCAACAGCATTTCCTCTCTGCAGGTGCTGCAGAGCCCTGCACTACCTCGCTCTTTTCCTCTTTTCTGCCATTTTCTGCTGTGCATGGGTACAAAAACTGCAAATGCCGTGCAACAGGGCAGGATGCATCTCCTGGTGCTGACAATAATCCCACAGGTCATATTGTCTTGCTGCACTCAGCTCTCACTTCATGCCACTGCCAATCTCAAGCAGCTTCAGGGATGTAACTCTGTGTTAACAGGGCCAGAAGCTGCCAAGCACTTTCTCTTCTCTCTTTTTTTTCTTTTTTTTTTGGCAAGATGCATCCATCCCCCTGGCCACGGGGCTGGGAGCAGCAGAAGGATCCTGCAAGTGGAGCAGCGCTCAGGGGCGGAAGGCATTGGGATGTGACGAGGTTATCTCTTTAACAGGTTTCTTCTGTCCTCCAAACATATGTGCAGTAACACATCTCTGGAAAATATGTGAGTGGGTGAGTTTGGACTTGTCTCTCTCCCAGATGGGACTTTACACAGCCCACATCACAAAACCATCAGACACGGTTTGACAGAGTTGCCAGCACCCCCATCCCTTTATCAGAGGCCCAGAAATGTCCATATCATCCCTCCTCTCCCCCAAATCTCCTTTTTGCTCTCATTTGCAAGCAGGAAATGTGTTGGCAAAAGGGTTTGGCCAGGGCAGGAAAAAAAAAATTAGAGGAGAGGAAGGAACAAAACTTCGAAAGGAGAAGGGGGGTAAAAAGGAGAAAAGGGGGCAAATTGCCACCAAGCATGCAGCATTGAAGCTGGTACCCCTGAAGGACACAGCTATCTGTGCTCACATCCAGGGCAACCAAAACCAGCTGATTTTGCCCCATTTTCCCAGATTAGCCATGCGCTGTAAGGTTGCTTACAGCATCCTCCCAGTCCCCTCCTGCTGCTGGCAGAGCACAGGGAGATGCTCGGGGGTTGCACAGCCCCAACAGGTCCCAGCAGCATCCCCTAAGACAGGCAGGACTCCTGGCTCCCTCCAGTACACAGCCCAGGCTCCTTAGGGCTGTTGCTTAATAAGAAGCACTCGACAGACTGAGCCCTTCTGCATCTGCTGTGCTGAGAGCAAAGTGACATCTGAATTCCACAGCCCACAGCTGGGAAGCATTTCACCAGCTCCAGAGATCGTTCTGGTGTAAAGAGCTATTTCCCTGCAAACAACCGAGCGTAATTCTTAGGAAAACCATCTGAGTCCTTGGCCTTAGCTCAAAACACATTAGAAAATCAAAAGCATTTATTTTATCCCATTTTTCTCCCGAGCTTTGTTCAATACTATCCAGAACGAGTAGGCTTAATAGACTTTGCCTTGTGACTGCAGACACCTTTCATAGCTTTGCTTTTTCATCACACATGAACTCCGATATTCATCATCTGAAATCCAGTTAGTAGCATGCTCTCATTCACTAGTCCTCTATTTGCATTTTGTCCACTGTTCCTTAATTAATTTGGTGTGTCAGGGCTTATAAATCACTGAATTCATTAAATGTTCAACTCTCACTTTGCCCCCCAAAACCTCTAAGTAGAAATCCCATTTCGGTCCTCCCAGAGGTGGTGCTGCACAGAACAGCCCCTCCTGCTGATGTAGATGTGCTCTAAGATGCTCGGTTGCTCAAACACAGCAGGTCTGTGGAGGTGGATGGGGTGCAGGAAGGAAACTGTTCACAGGCTCAGATCGAACTTACAATTAGGCAAAATCTGGCAACGAAAAAAGAGCCCAGACCATCCATTCCATGTCATGCTGTTTTCCAAAAGAATGCTTGGGTTGTTTTGTTATTTTATTTTTTTTCAACATTCAAGGATATTTTGGTCTTAAAAATGGAGCCAGAACAGCAGGATTTACTCCTGCACCAAAAAAGTCCTCCTTAAGGTCAAAAGAACCGTTTGCTAACTTCCGAAAACAGATTTATTTGGCCCATTGGCACCAGTTGTGTATGGTTTGACCTGAGCTGACCTCTGCTTGGCTCCTTCCCCCCTCACTGATGCTTTCCATCCTGTGGCTGGGTTCTCATCTCCCGATGGCTGCAGGGACTTTGGCTGGCAGTGCTGGAGCACATCTCCAATAGGGGTTGGGAGCACCCAGATTTGAGGTGGGTGTGAAATCCGGCAGATTCGCACCAGTCTGAAGGCACACTTGGTCCTCTGTACCACAGAGATGCTGTCAGGGTGACGAGCATCTTCCAGGACTAAAAGCACCGGCAGCATTAAGTACAGCAGTCCTTTTCCAAGCTCCTAAAACCTCTTCTTCCCTATTCCCCTGTGTTTCTTAAAAAGCAGAACTGCACTGTTTTTCAAGGAGTGAGCAATTTTAGATTCCTAACCCCGATCCGAATAGAACAGATGCTGCTATTACTGGATTTTTCCTCCATAAACAACATCAAGTGAGTCCATCATAGATGCAATAGGAGCATGATGGGATTTGTTCCATATTTCGAGACACTGAACATCTTGGTGCTTCCTACAGCAGGCAGGATCCCTTACAGCCCCTTTCAGTCAAAAGCCCGGATTTGGAATTGAGCTCACAGGGATTTTTGAAGCTTTCAATGCTTTGGGGTTGGGTGGGGTATTTTTTCTACTCTTTCAGAAAATTATTAGTTTTTAACAAACTTGCCACCGACCAAAAGACAAATTTTCTTTGAATGTCAAAACAGGATGTTTTTGACAATTTCAGGACATTCTGAATGATTTCTTTTTGTCTTTTTGAAACAGGAAGCCTATTTGAAAGCCCTTTCCTGCATGCAGTTTCAATTGTGACAAAACCAGCAGTTTTCTGACAAAGTTGTGCTGTTTTGGTTGCATGGTTTTTCTTTCCAAAAAAAAAAAGATGCCACTCCCCAGAATGAAGAACTCCCTGCCAGGAGGCTTGGTGCTGCATCTGGGTGTGGGTTTCTGCCCCTTTAACAGCCCACAAATAGATAATATCAAATCTGAAGTACTGTGGCAGCTGGGTGGTGGGGAAGGGAAGGGTTGCCATGGATGTACAGAGTCCAAGACCATGGCAAGAAAGCCACTAAATGTGGCCACGACATATTGCAATCCAGACACCTCCATTGTGTTCCCCAAAGTGGGCAGGCAGCACCTCACTGGGTGGAAGATTCAGGAGGGAAAGGAGGTGGAGGTGGGTGGTGAAGAAGGCCCAGTCTAACATGGTGCTACTCAAAATGCTCAACTCTCGGTGAGGAACTGAAACAGTATTTGCAAGTCAAATGCTTTCCTCCTTTTGCACACAGAGAGAAATGTGGCTTGGTGGATCAAGGAGGGCAGGGGGTGGTTGGGGGCTTGCTGGTGGCTAAACAATAGGTCTAGTACAGGAAGAAAAGAAATAACTTGGTTTACGCATGGGCATATGCGTGCTGAGGCATCCGTCTCCTACTTGATTAGAAGTGGGACCAGCACATTCTGGCCTGGCTTCAAGCCATTGCCACCTTGCTTGGTTCACATTTGCTCCTTGAGAGGACAAAGGCTGAAAGCTTCAGCTGTGGAGGGCCATTTGTTTCCCTGAGATGTTCTTTCCAGAGGAGGTGTTACTGTTGATGTTGATGATGACATGCACACAGCCATGGGAGGATGCTGTGAGCACCCAGCTCTGTCTGACCCCAAGGTAACGTACTGACCACACATGAGCCTCTGTGGGGCAGCGAGACCTCAAAACTGATAGCAGTGAGCAAAGTATAATAGCCATTGAATGTCAAACATGTCTTCTGTACTGCTGGGTGGTCTGGAAGTTATGGTTTCAATACAATGCATACACAATACTTTGCATTCATCTTCTATATTTTTGCCAGGCTTTTGTGGTGACTTGCAAGAGAAGTCTATGTCAGAAGGAATGCAGTGAAATACTCATTCCTTCTGTTAAGGAAATTCAGAGAAAGGCAGGAAGAAGGGACCAAATGTGTTATCAAGACAGGAAGATATGCCCTGCTCATTGCATTTGTATTTCTGTGATCCAGTGTAGAGAGAGGAGAGGTCTGGCTCCTCACCATCAGTCTGATACAGCAGAATTAGCAGAGCCCTAAAGAGCAGGGAGACACAAGAAACCCTACGAGGAAGAGAAATGTGGGTTTACTTGAATTTTGACGAAGGGAGAACATTGCAACAAGAAATACATCGCTCAGACAGAGCGGTCGCTAAGTGGCACTGACTGGCTGAATTAATGCTCCAATGCTCCCCATCAAAAATGTCTATGGTAGTGCAAAGCACTAATAAAATTGTTCCCCAGATGGGATTTTCAGGCTCCTTTTTCCTTGTCTTTCATCTAATTTGATTAACTTAGCTCATTTCCTGTTCTCCCTGTGATCTCGCTTATGAGATGTGCAATCACAGGTTTTATTGCAGCCTGATTAGGATCAGTAAATGACAGGAGAGAGCTCTGCAAGCACGACCTCGGCCAGCTCAGTGGTGTGGTCGGCTGCTTCCATGTCTCTGCACCCCAGCTGAGAAATGAAGTGGCCCAGGTACCAGGAGCATTGCAGGGCTGCTACTTACAGGCTATGGGCAGAATCAGAATCATAGCCATTAAGCTTGGAAAGCACCTCTCTCAGACCCCCAGTCCAACCCTAGCCTACCCCACCATGCCCAGTGCCCACATCCCTCAATGCCACATCCCCAGGGATGACCCCCCCCACACCACTCCCTGGGCAGCTGTGCCAGAGCGATACCACTCTTCTAGAAAACAAATCGTCCCTAATATCCAACCAACTTGTCCATTGCAGGTGGGAATGCTGTCCCAAACGACACCCCAATGTGTTGGATACATCCCAAATTTTCTTCTCCCACTTTCTTTTTTGGGGTACCCATTTTACTCCACGCAGAGTATCGATGTGCAGAGGAAGGGGATTGGGCACTGCTCCCAGCCTTGTTATCAGCTCTGACCTTACTGTTTAAACAACATTAAGCCTTCAAAAAATAAATACACCAGGAGAGTTTGGCTTTATTCAGCTCCCTGCCTGGCAGCGCTCCTAAAACATCCAGGAGTTCTCACAGAGCTATTTAGCATAATATTTGACACTTCCATCACTCCTTTCATCCTAAAGTGCTTCTCCAACACAAGACCACCATTGGAGTCAAACCTCTGGTAGGATAGCAGGGTTTTTCCCTGGAGACCAAATCCCACACCAGCTTGGGACCCCCAGCTTCTGAGCACTTCAGTGCTGTAAAATCAGTGAGAGCTCAGCACACCAAACATCTGTGAGAACAAGGCTAGGATGATGCTACTAAAAAGAAAAGAAAAGTGGTGCTGCTTTGGAGAGAATCTTGGAAGGTTCCTGAGCCTGGGACCTTGGGCTTGAAGTTTGGTTGTGTCTGAAGGTGGCCTTGGTATTGAAAATGACTCAGGTTTTGTGCATCTCAGTCCTTTGGCTGTTTTCCCCAGGAGAAGAGTGGCTTTGGGAAATGGAAAAAATGTGTCACTGGGCAGAGTGATGTTCTGTGGGCTCCAGGAGCAGTGGTAGTGCTGGAAGTGGCACCACGTGTTCAGGCAGGACCCTGAGATGCACATTTGCAAATTGAGGCAGGATTGTCAGCAAAAATTGGGCAAATCTGTATAAGCTAAAGCCGGAGCTCTCTGCTGGAGCTCTCCTCCTCCTCCAGACATCCAGGTATTGCCCAGCCCTGGAAGCCATCAGGCATGTGGAAATGGGCTCTGGCTGATGTTAAGCCGGACAGAAGGGTTTTATGAGCAAAATGCAAACAGAATTGCAACTGGGATTGGAGTGTGTGTGGTGGGAGAGCAGGACACAGAGGGAACAGCCTTGGGGGGCTGGGGGAAAGAAATTCAGCACATTAACCCTTGCACCACTGAGTGGTGGAGCCACTGGAAGACCAAATTCCCTCCTTGTCCCATCCAGGCTCTCAGTAGTTGGGTGCTGGAGGGAAAAGCAGTGTGCACACAAAGCTGGAAGGTTCATTGGAGAAAGATGACAGCCCCGTGCTAATGGGATTGGGGATGGGGAACATGCAGTGCAGTCGTGAGCTGCCTGCACAGCCTGGGCTGAAGTTGAAGGGAAGGCAATTATCTGATTATAGGCTAATGAAGGACAATTGAAATGGATAAGACCTGCTGGAAAACTGAACAAGGCCGACTGTGGAGTTTCTAGGGAGAAAAATGATGAGCTCATGTGAAGGACCCAGGGGGAGAAAGGGAGGCTGCAGACCCCCACCACACCATAGAACCACAGGACAGGTGGGTTGGAAGGGGTCTTAATGCCCCCCAGCCCCAATCCATGCCATGGGGTGGTTGCCCCACACCAGAACTGTCTGCTCAGGGCCCCATCCAGTGCTTTGGGCACCTGCAGGGATGGGGCACCCTCATACTGTGTGTACACACTTGCTCACACACCTCCGACTCCATTAACACAAGGCAACAAATTCTCACAGTCCGTGCAAAAAAAGGGTGAATACAAATTGCATTCTGCTCCTTTATATCCCATCTTCCCCCCTGCTGCATTTTTCCAGCCACAGCAACTCAGCCATAATGCTGAGATTTCTGAGCCCCCATGCAGAGCCACAAAATGATGCTTAATGTGTCTGACGTGGGAGCAGGTGATTAATTTGTCTGGGGGCACAGGGGTCCAGCCTGCGTTGCAACACAGCGCTGCTCCTTTCATTCTCAGCTGTGGGAGCGAACCAGCATGCCCTCAAAAGAAATGTTATCCACTTATTTGCTTTATTTAATAAATATGGTTCATCCTTCAGCTGGCCTCACAGCCTAAGCTGACCTCCTGCATGAATAGATGTCATGTTTGGGAGAAGCCAGAGAGCTGTTCAGGCTCCAAATCCAACCCAAAGGCATTGCTGCTTGCCTGCATTCTTCAGTGCAGGTGGAGATGCTGTGCAGTGCAGGGGGAAGAGCTGGATGTCTGCTTGTGGGCAGAGGGATGGCTGAAGGCCTGGCCTGGGTTATCCATTCCCAGCAAGCATCTGGGTTATTTCTGCTGCAGGGAGATAGAAAGTTGTGAACGAGTCCAAGCCAGGTGCACTGGAGATCTATTTGCTGGAGACAGGTGAAATGCTCACTGGTGGGAGCTGAACTGCACAGCCATCAAACAGCCCTGCTTGGAGCTGCTTGGGCTGCTCATTGCCACTAACTGGGGGGATGACATCCAGAGGGGGAAATGCTGCACTACCATTTGCACCTTACAGCCATCTTTTTCTCTATATCCAAGCCATTCCACTGTCTCAAATGGAGGAAAGGTCCTCAGGGAGTATTTTGCCCCCTCCCTGCCATGAGCATCCCTTTTCCCAACAGCAACACGAGCAGAACAGCAAACTAAGCACCCCAAGGAAAAGGCTGGTGCAGCCGAGCCCCCGGGTAGGACGTATAACCAGGAGGGGGCTGTGTGGGGCTGATAACACTGCCGGAAACCCATCAGAGACACTCGGCCCCAGCCCCTCTGCCTCTCATCAAAATTACCTGCCAAAGGAGGCTCCGCTCCAGCCCTGCACCTTGTCAGCTTTTATGGTAATAGGAAACAGCTGCTCGTGGGGGATGGCGACATGCAAGTGAAAGCAGGGGGAGCCGGCGAGGGGAAGGAGCCATTCATAATTTTTGCTCCTTGCACAAGGCTGCAGCACGAGGCAGAGATGGAGAGGAGGTGGGGATGCTTCCCCCCTGTCCTGGGGCTGGCTCTCACTGTTCATCCACCTGGTTGGAGGAAAAGCGTTCTCACCCAGCATGGAGCTCCCCAGCAACAAGGTCATGTCCAGGAGATGGGCTTAAAGTTTTACTCTGCTCCCAAAAACAGGTTTTCCACACTCAAAACTTCCTACATCACCTCTCTACATGAATCTCCGGGGGTCTGAATACCCAGGCTGACTTCTGGTTGCTACAGCATCATCTGCCTGCATCATCCTGCATCCCACCCCACAGCATCCCGCATTCCAGACCCACAGCATCCTGTATTCTAGACACACAGCATCCCAAAGTTTGTGAGTTCACAGAGGATTTACACTTGTGCCCAGGATGAGGTTCTGAGAAGAGCAGGACTGTAAGGAAGCAGCTCCATAATCAGGTTAGCTGCGCTCATTTTCAGGAACAGGTTGCTGCTAACAAGTTTTAATTAAAACCATCTTCATGGTGTCAGCAAGTTGAAGCAAAGGGCAGCTATTAATATCAAAGGTAGCTCTGCCTGCTGCACCACTGGATACAGAGGGGCCATCTTCAGGTATTTCAGCTTGGTGTGGAATCAAGTAAAATCTGAACGCAAGAAAGGATGGGCTGGAGTGTGTTGGGAAAGTGTGTCTCCTACAGCCATGGCTTAATGCTCCTCCAGGTCTCCAAACCACTCATGGCAGTAGAAGGAGGAAGAGTTTTCCTACCACAACCTCAAATTCACCTGGACAGAGTTTTTGGGCTTGCAAGCATGTTTTGGGCATGGAAAAAAGCCTCCATCTTCCTCCTCTCTTGCAGCTGGATCAGGTTCAGGGGTTGTTGGAATAAGGGACACAGTTCACCAGGAAAGGAAATTCTGGTTCAGTCCACAAGTGGAAAGTGAATATTGAACTCCAAGGACTCATTTTTGTGCCATTTTCCCACTTAACCCTGGATACAAAAAGAGCTTCAGTGCTGTGCTTCTCGTTGTGGAAATGCAGTGTTTCCATTTTTGCTCCAAAGCCATACCTCCAGCTCTTCCTTTGCTCACAGATCTGCCTCCTTGCTTCCTCTGCAAGGCTGTGTGGAAAGAACTGCAGAGGCACAGATCCTGCCAGAAGGAACGTGGGCACGGGCATCTCCTGATGCCCAAGGACCCAAGGGAAAAGACTTTGCTTTGTTATTAAGAGAAAGACCTGTTGGAATGGTTTTCTTCAGCCCAAGAAGCTTTGGAGCAGGGCGGGGGATGGGTTTTGTCCACACACGGTGCCTTTAAGACCCTGGACATCAACGAAAGCCCGGCTGTTCCCATCACTGGTGGGAGCAGCAGCAATTGGAAGCAGATGCTGGCGGCAGCAGCTCAGTGCCCGGGGCACTGCAAGGGGCTCAAGCAGGAGGGGCCAAGCACACAGCCCCCAGGATCCTAACCCAAACCAGATGGGAGGGGATGGCTTATATTGGGGCTCAGACCATTAAAATGGATCATCTGCCAAAAGGGAGCTGAGATGTGCTGGGGAAAGAGGATGGAACTGGGGAGAGAGCACCTGGAGATAGGGTTTGCAGCATCTCCTTTGCAGGGGTGCTCAGGCAGTGCTGAAAAACACGGGGCTGGCTCACAAGGTGCTGGTGTGCAGCTAAACTCAGCAGGTTGAGATTCTGCAAGACCTTGCAGGAGGGATTTTGTCTGCAGCTGGATCACACCCAGCAGTGGGACTGCTCCAGGCACCCGTCTGGACTGCAAGAATTGCAGGGCTGCTTCCAGCCTGGGAATCAGAGCTTATCTACTCTTGTTTCCCAGCCCTGATGCATTGCGGGTTGGTGGTACACAGGTCTGCCTGTGCATTTGCTTCCCATTGCTCATCCAGGGAGCAATGCTCCTGCGGCATGAGCATCATCCTCCCTGCCTGCTGCAAGCTGTGATTACGCACGGGAAAAAATGCAAGAAGTCCCGCTGCCCTCATCCTGGGGGAAAACTTCTGGGTTTTGTGGCTGGGATGGAAGGCAGCAGCCTTGTGAGCTCCGTGCCTCTTGCTTGGACACCCCAGGGAGGGTTCTGGGGCTGGCAGATGTATTGCCACACAGGATGCTCTTATAGAAAGCTCCTCCAAAAACATGGCGTAATTTCCTCTTTTCACCTTTCTGTTCAGAAAAAGCAGAGGAAATGGTGTGTGTAACTACGTCAGCACGGGGGCCGATCTCTATCTATGCCACACATGTCGCAGGCACTTGCCTATCTGTGGGAGAAGCTGCTGTTCTCATAGCATGGGATGGTGCAGGAGCAGCAGCACACCTGTGCACAATGGCTTTGTTGGAAACTTCATTTGGGGGCTCCGTAGTCCAAATCTGAAAATGCAACAAGAATGCAGTCTTCACACAATGTTTGTTTGGTTTGCCTGTTTGTTACTGACAGTCCTTTGCAAATAATAATAACAAGAATTTTGCTTTGGCTGGATGAGGCTGGGACTCTGTTCCATGCATGCACGCTTCCCCCCCTCCCCTCCCCAACCCATCTCTTTCCGAGCCAGTCTTGGAAAAGAACAAAATCATGGAATTAGCCAAGTTAATCAGGTGAGCTTCTGACGCACCTCATTTATCTTTCTTTCGAGGCTGAGCCTGGGAGACCCAAAAATGGGATTAAGTGCAGCGATAAACAAAAGATCCCAGACGGCCCAGAGATTTGTGGGTTTTCCCCTGGTCTGAACTCTAGGCTGTGCAGCCCAACATTTGCTTTTTATTTCTGAAGAAGAGGAAGTGACGAAATTGGGCTTTCTGCCACACTTCAGTGACCGATTGAAACAGCCTGGTTGAGAGGGGACGAAGGTCAGGCAAGGTGATGACTGCGGCTCTGCTCCGTGCTGGGAATAAAAGAAGGGTTTTATCCACTCTGCCTCTGCTCCTCCCTGCATCCCCCTGACTGGCAAGGCAAGGAGCTCACAGCAGGCTTATAGAGGGCTCAAGGTTGTGGGGAAAGCAGGGGAGGATGCTGCAGCTCTCACAGACTGCCTGCAGACACCGGTGGCCGCATCCATCCATCACCCCAGCCCCCGTGTGCAATCCATCACTCGCAGGAGCTCCCTCCACCAGCAGCATCCTCCTGATGCCTCGCAGACACACAGCTCACCCTTCTCCCCCTGCCTCTGTGCCCTTAAATTCAGCCGAAACTGTGTGTGCTGCTAAAGAAAAGAATTCCTTTCCTTGCAAACTTTCCCACCAGCTTCGGTACTGGTGTTCATTCGAGTGCTGCGGAGCTGCACTGAACATAGCAGCGAGGCAAAGCTGATGTGTGTCTGGAGGTTGTCACATTAAATGGAAATGCATCCCCAGCCCTATCCTGCAGTCCTTATGGTTTGGGGATAAGTGAAAGTCCTCAGTGAGAATTATGAGACGCGAAGACAGAGGGTTTCAAAGCCATCCAACTAAGTGAAAATGTTCTAGCAGTTTTCTCTTCTCGCATTTGGCTTTTTTCCCCTCAAATGAAATATGGTCCTTCATCTGGAATTTCCTGAGAGGAGCACAGAAACCCATAGTCATGGTTTGAAAAATGACAATTAATCTCCTTAATTCCGTGTTTTGAAGGAAAACCTGTTTTGCTGGATTTTTCAAATGATTCACTAAAAAAAAAAAAGAAAGGAAAAAAAAAAAAAAAAGAATGAAATTCCACATGGCAGCAACAGCATCTCTCTGCTTCTAGCAATCAGCTCCTGAGAGCTGCAGCCTTATCCCTGGGGCTCCCAAAGCAGCAGCTATGGGGTTATGGTTCTCCTTTCCTCTGCTGAGTGTTTGGGCTTCACCCCCAGCAGTAGAAATGGGGCTGGAAGGCTTTATGGCAGTGCATTGCCTCGGTGCTGGCCCCAAAATCCATCTCGGAGGGTTTCTCTGTCAGCATGGATCCTCCACTTAGTCAAAACAAGCGCAGAGCAGAGGAGAAGATCTTGGGGTCCTTTTTGGCATGGTCACAGCTCTCCTTACAGCCAGATCCTCTTCACTCAGATTGACGTTTTCAACTCCAGCATGTTTTAAAAGCCTTGGCTTGCACAGCCAACCCGAAAGCAAGGAGAGGCATCTCCACCCCTGCAGCCACTAGATGGTGCCAAGAGAAAGAACGTGGGAGGAACGGGGGGGAGGAAGAGAAGGGCACCCAAAAATCCCTTGCCTCCCAAAAGCCACGGGGTGAGGGCCATCTTCAGCAGATGATGATGTGATGCACGGAAAGGGGGAGATTTCTGCACCATCGCAAAGGAAACGTGTGCAGAGATGGGACCTGGAGTTTGTGCGTGGAAATAGGGTTGGGGTGCGGGACGTGATTCTGTGACATGGATGCACTGCGTGGGCCTGCAGGTATCGCAGCCTCGTTGCCCTGTGTGGAGTATAGAAGGGTGTGGGGAGCATCTCAGTTGTGTCTCCAGATCACAGAAAAACGTCATTTGGCTTTGTTTCAATGAAAGCTAGAAGTTTGAAAAGAAAAAAAAAAGAACTCCAAAGCTGAGTGAAGTTTCTCTGTATCTGTCAGCTTGCTGAATTTACCCATCTTTGCCAGGTCGTATGACTTTGGTTTGAGTCTCACACTGTTTCTGGTTCTCTTGACTGCCCCGATTCCCGGAATCCCGTGTGCGATAGAGATGAGACTCGGGTTTCTTTTCTTTATTTCTTAATTTAGGAGGTTTCTAGACCTCTCCGAGCTGGCTCCATCTCAAAAACATGACCTGGAGGCACCTCAGGGGCTCAGGAACTCATGGCTGTTCTGAGAGGATGCATAAAACGCGCTCATGAGCTTTGGGTCCTCTCCACGCCACAAGGGTTCTCAGTGGGTTTGTTTTTGTGTTGATTTGCTCTAGGAAGGCTCTGATTTCCAATCAGGCATGGGAAGAGTCCAGAAGAGCAGAAAAAAAAGTAGAAATGTTGGATCTTCTGTGGTTCATCCCCTCCTGTGCCTTAGCAGGGGTGAACAAGCAATGCCATGGCACATATGGAGGTGAGGGATGGGATCTATACGATGTTCTCGTGTGGAACCTGAGGCATGGAGGGGTTGGGCTGCACTGAGTCACAGCTCCTGGATGAAAGCAAAGGGGCCAAAAACCATTTACCCACGTGTTTTCTACCTAATAGGGAAGAAAAAAATGGCCTGCAGTGTGAGCATTTCTGTGCCTCCTTTCCTCTTTGTCACTTCCAGGTCTGAAAAAACACCACCACAGCAGCACTGGGCCAGATTCTCCCCCTGAATGTTTCCAAAATTCGAGAATTTCATCCTTCTCCCTTTTTTTCCCCTCCCTTATCCTACAGTCAGTACCAAGGGGGTGGAAGAGCAACACGTTTCCAGAGATGAAACAACTTGCTCATCACGCCAAAGCGAAACCCTCATTCAGACAGAGTTCAACAAGGCGCAGTGATGCACCACGGTTTGGCAGCTAAAGGAGCTCAAAGCCTCCGTTAGGACCCGACCTGAGGTGTGCTGCTGTGACCACGCCGAGCACCCTCCTCCTCCTCACCTCTCCATTACTGGGAGCCAGCTGCAGCGTGTAGGAGAAAATGCCCCTGTCACGGCTCTCTGCGCTGTGTTATTGTTAGTGTTACATTACAAATCCCGTTTCCATGCCGAGGTCCCGGGGGGGTCATAAACAGGGGAGGTCAGGACCCTGCCAATAAACAGGCCCCCAGCCCCGGGCCGGCCTCCCCGCCGCACTGCAGGCTGCATTTACCTCCAGCACCCCAGCCCTGCATCCCAACCACAAAGCATCCTCGCCATGAAGCCCGGAATCCTCCCACGTTCCCCTCTAGCACAGCACAGCAGCCATGCAGGATGGCTGGCATTGCTTCCAGCTGCTTGCAGCTCCATCTATAATTAACAACCTTGTGGAGATGCAGCTTTTAAAAATAGGCACGAGCAGGAATTGTTTCCCCTCTTCATTAGTGTATGTGTTTGGCTGGTGTTGCTTAGTGGCAGCTTCAGCCAAGCATTGTTGTCTAGAGCAGATTTGGTGCACAGCTTGGCGGTGAGTTGTAGGTGTGGAACGCGCTCACGGCTGCAAAAAGATCTTAAAATAAAATCACTTGTGGATGGAAACTCAGTGCCAGTGCTCTGGGTCGGTCCTTCACACACACCCCGTGGGGTTGGTTTGCTGTCCTGCTGGTACGTGGGGTTTGGAGAACATCCCAATGGGAGCCAGGCTCCTCTTCCACCAAAGCATTTGCAACCCCAAGTAGCAGCCAGGGAAACGTTAACGCGAAGATTTCTGGAGATGTAATGGGATAAGATCCCATCTGATCCCATTAGGAAGATGCACAACAGCTGATGGGGCAAATATCAGAAACTTTCTAGCCTGCAAACGCCTCCTCTCACCCTCCTCCCCAGCACTGCTGAGGATGTTTCTTATTAATGTACAGCTTTATTTTGGTGCACAGGGTGGGAAAAGGCTGGAGAAGCAAAACTCACCCAAGTGAAGGATAAAACTTTGGCTCTACTGCTTTTTATCCCCTTTTCCCACAGTCTGCTCCAGCATCTTCAGCCCTCCTGTGGTTTGGGATTGCAGCTCTGGGTAGATATTGGCAAAATGGGGGTGGACATAGAAAAGAAAGGGAACTGGAAAGGACTGCAGGAATGTCAGGCAGCTTTAATCTGCTTGGGGAAAATGTAAGTGTAGGAGGGAGAGAAGACGGAACATGATGCAATGAGAAGGCACAATTCTAACGACCACATTGGAGCTCCTGGAGGGAGCAGGAATAAAACCCCACAATAAATCACAGACTTCATGAAGACCATACAGCACAAAGCATCGAGGTTTCAGGATGATTTAGGAGCTCAAACACCACTCAGAACTGCACCTCTGCTCCAAAGGCAATGGGGGTTTTTGCAGAATCTCCCACGCACGTGCCATGGGAGGGTTTGGGGCGGTGGTAGCACTCAGCTGCCCAGGTCCAAGAGGCTTTGATAGTGCCTCTGCAAGCCCAGGGAGCAGCTTGCTGCAAGCCTGTGGGCTGAGAGCCAGTCCTGAGTCACACGTCCCGAAACCATGGTGCAGGTAATGTGTTAACACCAAAAAAAAGAAAGAAAGAAAAAGAAAAAGAGGAGAAAGAGAGAGAACAAAGCAAAACTCGCTTGCACTGATGCACTCAGCTTGGGCTGTTGGTATCCCAGCACATGAAAGCGCCCTGAGCTCCAGCATCATTGCAACGTGGGGCTGCCTAAGCCCAAAGCTTGGGCCCTTGCAAACTTCTGCTGCAGACTGAATGTTTTCAGTTTGGTGCACCTCACGTGTGGCTCATCGGTGTGCACCAAAAGGAGCTGATAAGTCAGCAGAGGACCCACATTTCTTAAAACATTGGGCCACCGCATTGTTGATGCTCAGCATCAAACCTCGCTCCTGTGCTGTACCTCTCTGAAAGTCACACAGATGCAGCACAGAAATTTCTGTTGTCTGCCCAAGCTGGGGTTCTGTGCGTTGCCATGAACACCCAAAAAAACCGAGGCAAACAGCACAGTGACTCAGAGTTACGTGTGAGGGTGGTTTCATGTCCACGTGAAAAGAGCTCCCCATCTCACTTCTGCTCATGGGGCGGGTTGGGAACGGCCCGTTATAAAGGCAGCAGCAGCATTTTGCTTCAGTTCGCTTGGTTTTGCTTTGTTGTGCAGGCAGCTCACCCAGAAGCCGAGCAGCTCATCAAGATAAAGGGCTGCAGAGCAATAGAGCCCCCGCAATAGGAAGAACAAAATAAATAGGCACAGAGAGCAAAGAACCGCAGCAGTTGGGTGGCAAGGCATGGGGCAGTGGTGGCAACGCTCAGTGCTGGCTCTTGTAGCTGCTACACCGTGGGGAAACGTGAGGCATGACTCAACCCGAGGGCAGAAAATGGCTTTATGGGCTCTAAGGCCTCCCTTCAAATCATGCTTGGAAATAAGGATGCGCCTTTGTAACAGATCAATGCAAATAGGCTGAGAGGGGCCAAGGTCAGAGAAGAGAACACCAGAGTCTCAGTGGCAATCAGCTTTCTGGAGGTGGATTTTAATCCATTTGTAGATCAAAGCCTTTAATTGCATCATTTTGCAGGACAGTAATAGCTAATGGGAAAGGGTATATGTTGTTTGCAGGTGTCAGGAGATGAAATAGAGGAAATCTCAGGCGTTTCACCCACCAAGCCCCCACATCTCCCCCACCCCAACTAGAAGCAGCAGGCATGGGAATGGGGAGAGCGAAGTGTCAGAGACTAAATATTGTTTAAAACCAAGACCTGCTGCAATTAATCCACGTGCTTTACATAAACAGTCTCCCTCCTATCCGCATCTGCAATCCTTTATTTTTTTTCCTCCTCTTCCTTGGGGGAAGGCTGTGTATTTGCTGCCCAGGGAAAACTGTGCAAGTATCCCTAATGGGTCCAAGCAGTGCTGCTGGTGGCTGTAAACACAAATATAAAGCTACTGCAAGCAGTCCTTGGCAACCATAAAAGTCAAGAGATGCTTTGCAATGGTGAAAAAGCACCATTTACTTAAATAGAGGAACTGGGACATGGGGGCACACTTGCTCATTGGACAGCAGCTGCAACATCTCCCACTCACTGGAGGGTTTGGGAGCTGTTCTCAAGGCTTTGGTGGACTGAGTGAGGGGTTGGCGAGTAAAATTGGCCAGAAAATGATTTTGTGTCCAGGGAAATTTTGAGTGAAAGTGAATCAGGGAGGAAGCGCGCTGAAAAAGGTCAAATTAATCTCCAAAAATGCAGACTGTTCTATGCTTTGACAAAGTTACCCTTTTCAGAAGGAAGCTGATATTTTCCTGTGCGTGATGCTGTGTTCTCCATTAAAGAGAAGCTGCCTGAGTGGAAACCATTCCAGCATCCTAACAACCACCACATAGAGATGTTTGAGCAAAAAGAAATCCTCTCAAATGTTAAAATAGACAAAAGAAAAAAAAAAGTGTTCTGTTAAAACCCAAAGATATCACAGACTTTCAGGAGTGAATCAGCCAAAACAACACCGATATCCCTGCTCCTCGCCTGCCTCGATCAGACAGAGCCCTCCTGGGAGAACCTGAAGTCTCCGCTGAAAACAAACTCTCCTTTTTTAGTTTGGTGCCCCAAATCAGGCTTCATTTTTTTCCTCTTCAGAACCCAAAAGCCTGCAGGATCAGATATGTTGAAGCCCCCCGTCTTCTGGTTTTGTTTGTTTTTAAATGGGAAAAGTTGGAAGGGAAAAAAACCAATCCCAGCTACAATTTGCCCTCAATAAAATCCCCATTTTCCACTGATGCATTATGGATTTCACATAACCACAGAGGTTTTTCCCTCTATCAGAGAACATTCACAGCTGCAGAAGACAGGAGTGGTGCAGACTCAGTTCTGTTTAAATATCAGCAAAGAAGTAAAACTCCTCCACCTTCCTCCACCCATTTTGCTGGTGCTGAGCATCCCAGCCAGCAGGACGTTCTGGCTTTCACCTCCCTCCCACCATTGCACATAAAGCTGCAGTTTGTTAACGAAGCCCTTCTGTAACTGTATCCCCACCTCACGCTGCTGTAACCTTCTCCAATCTCTAAATGAACGGGCTCAGCTCTTTTGATCCCCATTTTGCCTCCAGCTCCATCCCCCAGCCCCAAACTTCCTCCTCTCTGCCTCGTAAAAGGATTTCTCCCCAAGAAACGTGGTTGCTGTTTTACTGATAGGGTCAGGACCTTTCCTTTTTTTTTGTTTTATAGCCCGCTGGGGAGCAAGGCTTTCCATCTGGGGAGATATGTAACGCAATCCCAAAATAACAGCGCAGTGCCCCATGCACAGAGGAGGGAGCAGAACACTCATCCCATGGTGCAGGACCAGCAGCACACAAGATCTTCCAAGAGGAAGATTTTTCTGGATGTATGTGTGTGTATTTACTCCAAAGCCACTGTTCTGCGTGCTGCACCTAAGATGGAACTTCTCTCAGTTTCCTCCAGCTTAGAAGAGCCAATCTGTTCTTGCCCTTAAGGTGGGGGCTGCTGGCACTGATGGAGCCCTAGCTCCCATCTCCCTTATACCTGCAAACAAGACCTGCATCAGACATTCAAGGGCAGGCACTGGTTTTTCTCCTCTCAGGAGTAGCTGTGTGCTACAGGAGCACTGTGGAGAGGAATATAGAAGCACCAAAAGGAACCTCAGGTTACCAGGTCCACAGGCACACTCATCTGGGGAGCACTGACTCAGCCTGAGATGCCAGCCCACAGAAGAAGTGGGTGTGCTGGCAAACCCACCCCAAGCACGCCCTTTTTGTCAGATCTTCCCTTTTTCTCATTTATCACTTGGCTTCCACTCTTCCCACTCATCCTCCCTTCCAAAAGAGGGGAAGCCTATGAAGGCATAGTGGTCCTCAGCACTTCAGCTGCCTGCCTCTTGCTGTGCTTGGCACAGCCCAACCACTTTTTCATTCACCTGTAATAATCATTACTACCACTGTTACTCTTCGTATCACCCATTCTTGTAATTAAAGAGAAAGAGACACCCCTCCATCCTCACACATCCACGTCTTGCTTTGTTACATTTTGATGTTCACTGTTCCAGGTGGCTTCCAGGACTACAGTGCCCAAATCCAAATGCAATCAGGATGGTGATGTGAAGCTCCTGTGGCTGCGAGAGCTGCACAATCAGGCTGGTTTGCATTTGAAATCCATTAAAACCAGCAGACTGCATTGGTGAGGTGAAGGGTTTGGGATCCCTTATGCTGAGCCCTTTAGAGCAGCCTGCTGCAGCACCCACACTTGGAAAAATTCAGCTTTGAACCCAAGGGGACACCTCAAACATGGCTGCATCCTGTACCATCCCATGTAGGCCAACAGGTAAAGGAGTGGGAGAGCATTGTTTAAGCTGATAACTCAATATGGAGGGAGGTTCCCACTAAATCTATCCCAAGGTCCCTGGATATCCATCTTAACACCTCTGTTTAACCTCCTGAACAAGCCTGTGAAGATGTCAAAAATTCCAAAGAAAGGCTGGGTGCCCAGGTAGTGAAGGGCAGAACCCACCCCAAGGCCTTCGCAGCTCGTGCTCCTTCCGCCTACATCTGCTAAACCACCAGAAAGAGCCATTTCAGTCAAGACTCACACCCCTCCTTGGCAGAGCACAGATACTAGCATGGGGGAGGCAGGGCACAAAGCTGCGTGTGCCCTGGGGATAAGTGCTGCTGTATGGCAGGCGGGGTGGCTGAGGGTGATGCTGTCAGCAATGGTGCACTCAACAAGCAAAGCCCAAACACCTACGGACGTTGCTTTTCCAGCCACCTTTTTCCATCCTCCCCTTTGTTGAAATGTTTGCTGTTTCCAGCCTGGACAGGAAATCAAATTAAACGTTTTTCCCCTCGCAACCAAATAAACATCAACTTATTTTAGAAACACGGCTTGGAAAGAAACACGTAAGCTCTTCCCAAATCCCCTGTCCCTTCCCAGCTCCCTGATAAGACCCCTGTGACATTATTTTCTTTACAAACCATAATGGGAGGAACAAATGGTAGAGAAAGGCACGAGTCCCCCATTGCCCTGGTGTCCTCACAGCACATCAGCCCACCTTTGTCTTTTCAAAAGGGGTTTTCAGTTTTGAAGTGAATGTCTGTGTGTCCATTCGTTTCTTCTGAAGAGGCAGAGTGCAAAGGTCGGCACAGGTGGGTTTTAACCAAATAGATGCACTGCTCCTTCCATCGGTGTGTTCTAAGAATAATAATAATAATAATTAAAAAAAAAAAAAAAACAGGAGGATTTGGGATTTTTCTCCTCATTTCATGAAAAATAATGGGGTGTCTTGACGGGTTGTTTTCATGGGACAAAAGGATGGGTTTAGAGGCAGATCGGGCCCTCAGCACAGCAGGCACCACTAGAGGGCACAGAAAGTGCTTTTGAGTGGTGCTGGAACCACCCTCCGTAGTCACCTTAAAAACAGCATCGCCCACACCCTCCAGAAAGTTATAGCTAAAAAGAACCCAAACCAGCAAGAATAAACAGTCAGAAAAGAGCCAGAATTAAAAAGGCACCAGTGGTTATTTGGTATTGCACTACAAGACTCCCAGAAGTTCATAACCTTGTAACACCAAATGCTCATACGCTTCTACAGCTTTCAGGACATTTACACCTATTTATGATGTATGTTTCAGCTCTGCTGGCACCCACCTACACTTGCTCTACTGGCACAAGCGTTCAGCCATGGCAGCCCCAGGCTGAGCTCTGCCATGGGTGCCCCATTGGCTCCAGGCTGCCGTGGCCAAAAATTGATAATTATTTCTCTTGGGCTTTTTAAATTGCTTTTCCACATTCCTCTCTGCAGCATAAAAGGGAGCAGCTTTTCCTGGAATTATGCAGTTTGTAATATTTAGCTGCCCGTTCTCTTACAGAGAATAGATGATGATTTTCATGTTAAGGGGAAATAATAGCGGTAGAGAGACATTTTTCTTCCAAAAAAGGGGAAAAAACTCCAAGTTAAGTTCATCCCACTGCCCACCTCTGCACAGATCTGAGCAAATTCCTCGACTTCCATCTACAAGCATCTCCCCAGGGCACTGGGTCATTACTTGCCACAATTAAATCGCCTTCAGCCTGGACTGTATTGATTGCAGCACACTGCAGGCCCTGAGCAGAATCTAAATCTCAATCTAAGATCTCCACATCCTTGGGGTAGGGAGGCTCTGAGACGTGACCCTTTCTCTGCATGCTCTTGTGTTTCTGCAGCACCAAACTGGTGCAGAGGATACTGTTTTGCCCCAACTTACTCCCAGATTCCTGGGCTCTGGACACCCCCCTTAAACCATTCCTTGACACCACAGGAGCCAGGACCTGTTGTTTTTTCATTTGCAGTGAGGTCCCTAAGTGCTGTCTCCTGTTAATTGCCATCTCCTGGAGCTGCACCTCCAGCCCCCTCCCAAATTAACCCCATCACTTGGCTAAGTCCTGAGGGAGCAGAGGCATTAACAGCAAGCAATGAGACAGCATTAAGACAGAGCTGGGAAACTAAATCTCTAATAGGGGCAGTAATGAGGGGAGTGGGGGGAGGGGGTGAGGATGGATGTCTCTGTCCTGGAGGAGGATGGCACATGGGCTCTAAGCTAAGCTGCAATCGCGCAAAGCCCAGAGACCAAAGCAAATCAGCCCAGCACCTCACATAAATAACGTGATTCCAGCACCAAACTGAGTTCTCAACAGCGCTGCTCAGGCAAATAGAAAAGGTTAGAAAGCAGAAGGACATCAGATTGTTGGAGAGCTTGCAGAGGAGAGGAGGGCTACAGAGGTGGGGAAAAGCCTACAGGGCAAAGCATATGAGGGGCAGCTGAAGACCTGCAGTTGGTTTGGCTCAGATAAGGCAGAGGGTAGGCACCATGGCAGCCCACAGCTCCTCACAGCGTTCATGATGATGTTTCCTGCAATTCTAGCCATGCCCTGACCTGGTTTTGCTATCAAGTGAGGCTGTGGCTGCTGCTGACCTGCTCTGCACGCTGCCCGGCAGGCAGCCTCCCCTCCCTGCTTTGTCTGCCTATGGCGCTCACTTCCTTTGACGTCTTTGGGATGAGTGTGGAGCAGAGGTGGCTCCGTGGGGTGGGCCAGGTGATTTTGCAGCCTCCTGAATCATAGCAATGGTTCCTTCAGGAATCGTGGCAATACATGGAGATAACCATAAAGGAAATGCTGGATCGGATGGAAGCCTGCCTGCCTTCCTCCAGCACCGCCATGCTGAGATAACTGCGCTGCTCATCAGTGGCTCCAGTGCTGCCAAATGCCCTTATTTCAGCACATGGATCTGAGATCCTGACTCTCTGCACAACCAACCCCACCAGGCACCCTGGAGATGCTCAGCATGCAGCCAACTTCCAACAAAATCCTCCATTAGAACTGGTTATACAAAGGAGCAGCCTGTACAGTGGGGCTGAATGCCGACCTTTGCACCTCAGTTTATCCCAATGCCCCAAACACCACGTAAGGCTGTGTCCTTCCCCTCCAGCCACAGGTATCTTAAATCATCCCTGTTCACTTTCTCCCATCCCACCACAGCAAAAAACTATTCCATCCATGTTTGAGAACGAGAGTGAAAACCCAGAATTGGCAGTAGATGCCACTGCTAACCCTTAACTACAGTACGCTATGCTGCATAGAAAGCAGCTCAGCTGCTGCAGTTCCCCTCTCCACTCTATATACCTTACTCCCCAGACCCCTGGAGCTGAGCTGCAGGGCAGTGTTAGCAGCCAGCTCAGCGGCCTTGGCTCATCCCTGTTGGCCTCTTCCCTGCTCCCTGTCCCTATTGTTCACAGGGCCCGGCCCTGACCCCATGTATTTATAACCCCCCTTTCCGGCACAGCATTGTGTGCACCCCACGTCCTGGATGAGCCAGGGCCCGACTCCACGCTTCCTCACCTTCCTGTTTACAGGGCTCAGGAGGAGCCAGCCCTGCCCACTCCTCAGCTGCCTTCATAAAACCCTCAATATCCTTCCAGTAGAGAGATGGCTCTGGAAAACACTTCAGTTCCCTGAAATTCGGAGAGGGAGATGATATTGCCCAGTTGCAAACATGGCATGCACACAGCTGGCTTGCAAACCCTGATGTTCTTTTTCTGTCCCAAAACAGAGGGGAAAAAAAAACACGAGTCGCGCTAATGGCAGAGCATCTCCCACATTGCTTATCTATCTCCTGAATCAAATTTTGTTGTGCTGTATTTCCTCCAGTACACATGTACTTCACACCGGGCAGCGCGGTCAGGGCTGTCTCAAGTCTCTTTACCTCCATGCAATGCTGTACAGCACCAGCACAAAACTCAGACTCAGATCTGGACTCAAAGTTGTCTTTTTCTTCCTTCCAAGATCAAACAAAGGGTGAAACCCTATTGGTTCCAAATACACAGCCATGCCTCAACTAAGACAAGGTTTGTACTCATGGTTTGCTAGGAAGGAAAAAATTACCCATGCTCTTTGCTCTGATATCATCAGCAAAACCATTTATTAGAACAGAAGGGACCTTTTGCCCAAATACCTTTTATTATTCAAAAGGCAAATCAGCAGCACTGGCAAAGAGATTGTGTTCGCCAAGAGAACAGGCGGGCGCTCCCGACGGCGACCTCCATGACAAAGCCAGTCTTAAACAGGACAGGGCTCGGACATCTCCTGTCCCCACTTCCATCCTCTCAGCACTGCACAAAGGGATGATTTATCCCAATTTTCCCCCGCTTTTTTTTTTTTTTTTCTCCTAAACAGTAACCCCAGCACGTGTAAAGTTGACCCACCCTATGCCTTGCACAGCCACAACCGTCAGCAAGGTCCGCTCCTACCACGCAGCGGGAATTAAACAAAGCAAAACAAGAAACCTCCCAGCCTTAATCTCACCCTTGCAAAAGCTGGGTGGTGCAAGCACTCCAGGAAGCCCCCATTCAAAGCCATTCATTAGTCAAGTGCTGTATAAATAATTATCTTTACTGCTGGATGCCGCTTCCCCAGCTCACAACCTCAGGGTCCAGGTGGGGACGTCACTCCCCTTGTCCAGTCATCACTACAGAACACTGGGAGCTTTTCCCCTTCCAACGTACGAACAGCAGCATGCAAACAATAGCCTGGCGTCAGCAGACACAGCTGGGGCAGCCCTGGCCTCACTGCCACTTGCAGTGCTGCAAGGTTTGTTTTCTCCCCATCTCCCAGCCACCAGTGGATCATTCCTTCCTGAAATCCCACCTGGAGCCATGAGCTGGGAGAGGCTCATGGCCCCCCCAGCTGTTGATTCACACTTATTCTTTCTCTGACTATGACAAAAGGCAAATGTATTTCCAGATGTTTCCTACTCAGAACTGGGACCATGGGCTCTGGGCTGCCACTTAGCCAATGGGCTTGGCTTCAAGGAAGGAGCAAACACCCATCATTCTCATTCCTACATCTAGCAACCCAAAGCTTACAAGGTATACAAAACAGGATTTCATAAAACTCTTAACAAAGGAACAAGCAAATGGACACCACAAGCCATCAGAAAACCATGGCAAAGCTCTTTAGAATGGGATGGACAAAGAGTGTAGGCTGACAGAAAGCCCTTGTAGGGAGGAAAGGTGGTCTTCCCACATTTCCTTTTGTTTTCCTGTGCATTTTGAATATTGGGTGGATATACAAAGAGGACCTTGAAGCCCTTCCCTAGTTGTGTTTATCCCTTCCAGTGATGGGAGTATGTGTAGCACTGCCCAGCCTCTGCAGGTGGGAGATTTGATTTACCTATGTGGATAACAGCAAATAATAAGAACAATTAATAAGAGCAAAAGATGCTCTGGAAAGAAATAAAAAGTAGAAATTAAGAAATAGAGTCATACAATGCAATGCTCTGAATGGCTACACAGGTTGGAAGATATTGACATAAACCTCAGAAAGAGCCTAGATGGAAACAAGAGGTTAATTTGGGAGGTACAGGATAAATTTCCTAGGCAGGTCTCACTAGTGCATTGTATCCTCTAAAGCTTATAAATCTATTAACTCTGGGCTGCTAAGCTAATTACAGCTGGTTACACTTCCAGCTAATAAAATATTTGTCATGTTTAAGGCACGTGGGAGTTTTTCTTCGGCTTAACCAAATCACCCTGACAATTCCTTGAACTAAAGAGATTCCCAGCAGCATTTTTGCCAGAGGTTGGAAAAAAAATCAGATTACGTGCAATGATGAAAAGGAGCTCTCAGGCAGCTTTCCCAGCCATAGCGCACAGCAGCAACGCATGCACAACTCCAGCATCACTCCTCTCAATAACCCAACGTCAGAAACAGAGGTGCACGGAAACTCTGGGTTTGAGCACACCGTGACCCATCAGACACTTGGGTTCCAGAGGGTTCAACATTTTGGCTTTGTCCCAATGCTAATTTGGCATGATTTGTGCTCACGTCTTGGGGAGCCTGGGAGAATTCAAGTTCACCTTACCGCTTCTTTGGTTCATCTCTTGGGACACTTCGTGGTACACGTTTCATTCAGCAAAGGAAAAGGAGCCTTTTGAACACATTTCTTCATCTAAAGGCAGGTTTTTTTCCTTCTATCTTCTTTTTTTTTTCCTTCTACCCTTATTTTTTAATGGACTTAATAAAAGAGGAAATGTATTAGCCAAGTCCAGCCCATGTGCTTTTAATAACTCAATTTAATTAACATCCCCCAAACTGTCTTATTAAAACTAAATTAAATCCTTATTTGAGATTCTTTAATAGATCACACAGACTTTGTGCAGAGACAACTGCAGCTGTGGGAGTGCCAGAAAAGAAAGCAGAGCTCTGCCTCACTCACCATGCAGCCAGAAGAACCACTGCTAACTCACTGGGCAGAGGTGGACAGTTGTCTGAAAAGAAGGAAAACTTGGTCCTGCAAGGGATTGTGCAGTGTAAACCCTTTCCATGGTGCTTTCCATTTATCTAAGCCATGGTTTTACACAATTAAATGGAGAGTGTTTGGGGCTGTAACGCCATAATGCTGTGGAATGCACAGCAGTGTAGCAAAGTCCCAGGCTGCAACAAGTGAGAATATGCTCAATGCAGCAGCTGTGGACACAGAAACAAAGGAGAAAAAATAAAAAATAAAAAAACAAAAAACCTGCTTACCTTTAGAAGGGCTCAGGTATACAGGGATCTCCAACATGATCCCCTCACCTCCATTGCAAACCCTTAAATGAGGGGTGGATCCTGGCTGCAGCCTTTCCATCACTCAGCACATTGCATGCACCTGAGCTGCCCTGGGTTGGCCCTGCCGTCCCCCCAGCACTCCTTCACTCCATCACTGCTTTGGGCTGTCACTCACCATTTCCACTACAGGTGCAAAATTCTCTCTCTCCCTTTTCCTGGGGATATTTTTGCTCTTTTTCTTGAAAAATGAGGATGGTCATATTAAATAAGAATTTCCTTTTAAAATGCACCATTTTTAAAGGCGTCCCGCACAGAAAAGAAGTTTGGTTTTGGGTTTTGCTGGAAACAAAATATTTATTGAAGACAGCTTATGTGGAGGAGCTGGTGCCATTTGGTGGGTCCTCCACAACTCCGGCACCTCACCCCCCTTCTCATCTCTCTGTGCCTTTTTCTGTTTGCCTCCGTTTTCCTCTCTCGGTTTCCATTCCCTTTTCCATGTTGTCACTTTGTGTCTCGCTGCCTTTCCCTCTCCCAGTTTCGATGGATGTTTGCACACCACGGAACTTCTGGGCCAGTGCTTCTCATCCCATTTTCCCAGCAGCACCTCCAGAGCCAGAAAGCCAATGGAGGCAGCATCTGCTTTCCATCACACCTGCCAGGCAGGGCTTAGATCTCCTCCAGTTTAAGACATGTCAGTGCATTAAATATATCCAACCAGATTAAAACCATGTTCAGACAAGGCTGGCTTGTGGCCGCTGTGGCCCGGTGGGTTGGAGTTCAAAGGAGCTTGTTGGGGGCGATGGCCTGAGATTGCACAGTCCCTGCTGAGGATGCTTTGGGCAGACAGATGGATTGAAATCACTCACTGGGGGTTTTAATGATGAGGTTTTATTTGGCATCTACCAGCTCTTGTTGACCACTGAGGTGGTGCTGAGTGCTCATGCTCTGGAGTGCTCAAGGCTCAGCTGCTGTGCTTGCTGCAAGAATGTGGAGCTGCCCCAAGGCATCTGAAACGGTGGGAAAGGGCTGCCCCAGTGTATAGCGTCGACCTGGGAGATGTCTCAACTGAATGTGGACAGCACTGTGTAAAACAATGGATGCTAAGAGCAGAGAGCTTGGGCACAGCCAAGAAAGTGGACTCAAATCCCTTAAATCCAGCTGGCCAAGAGGTTGGCACTCAGAGGGGCTGCAGAGTCCCTCTCTGGGGCCAGCAGTGTTCAGTCACAGCCTGCATTTCCTGGGCAGCAGTGGGTAGAGGGTGATTCATCTGGTTGGGAGCCACAAAGACGCCCTGTCCCATCAAAATCTAGAGCCTGGGGCACACAAGGAAGGGCTGCTGCAGGGTTAAAGGCAGATCCAAGCTAATAAATGTGTGAGAAGCTCAATAACGTGAGTTAAAATGCCACCATTTCATCATTTTGCCGTAAGAAACAAAGAGCCAGCAGTTGGTCATTTTGCAATTCTGTTGACCATGATTTTCCAGCCCCACGTCCATTCCTGCTGACGTTAGTGGAGTTATATCACCTGGAAAACCATTCCAAATGTGTCTCAAGCAGCACTGTTTATTGAAGCTTCCTTCATTTACAGTTTCTCTGGTGCAAATCCATGCTGAAACCAGAAAGGACATCAGTGGAAAAATTAAAAAAAACAAAACAAAACACCAACAAAAACGTTTGTGAATGGAAGGGGAAGGAGATTTGAATCATCGGCTGCTGGAAAACCCTCTCTCATCTATTTGTTCCTGGGCTTGACATCTCAGAAAATAAATAAATAAATAAATAAAACACCACTTTCCAAACTCAGAGAAGGGTCTGAAAAGGTTAATCCCAGCACAGCTCTACCATCAGCCCTTCTGGAAGCTGTGCTCCCGATGGAAAATGTTCTCACTGGGGCTGGGATTGGAGGGGGGATTAGCCCAGCTCTGTGCTTGTGCTGGGACTCTTTAAAGATGGGAGATAAGGATCCTGCGATAATTGTCTCCGAGCAAGGAAAGACAAATGTTCGTGTCTTGTTTTCTGAATGCTCGTGCAACTTGCAGCAGGAAGTGCTTCAGCCTTTGGGAAAACCCATTTTTCTTATAAATCCATGAGAAGGGGAGGAGAAAACCAGCATGGCACTTCACAGGAGTGGCTCCTGGGTAAAAGAAAACCACTGCCTGAAGTGCCAAGCAGCACTGCAGAATGAATTTATGCAAAGAGCAAACTTCTGCGCAGTAGCTGATGATGTGCAAGCATCCTCATGGGTTTTATTTGTCTTTTCCCTTCCCGCTGTGCATTCCTTCACCCTGAGCATCCTTTTCATCGAGCGGGGTGTCCTCACACGGAGCTCTGCAGCCCTCTGCTCCACAGCAGTGTGTGCACCTGGGGGAAAGCAGGAAGACATCAAAGCTACAGGAGCCTGGCACACAGGAGCTGGGGGCTGGTTGTGCGGGCTGCAGATGGCAAATGTCTGAACCCAACTCGAAGAGGAGAGGTTAATGTGGCCATTAATAGATGGGCTCAGGAGATGAGACACTGAAAGGGGAGGGGAGGAGGCACCAACACTGCGTTTGATCCCTCTCTGGCGTTCCCCAAAAGCCACCATATGCCCCGCACCTGATAAACTCTATTTATAAACCTGGAGGAGGAGAAGGCAGGTCGTAAATCTCCCTGCTTTTCTTTTCTTTTCTCTGCGGATCAAGAGGAAAATCAAAACCATGTGCTCGGTTTCCCAGGGATGCCCCATCCTCCTGCCCACGTGCAGAGGTGGCCGTGGGATCGGCCCATGTGCTGAGGGGTCCAAGGTTGGACTTTCCAGCCTTAATGATTTTGCGATTCTATGATTCTCTGATTTCACCCAGGTGAGACACTGGAGACTCAGGGAGAAGAAATTGTAAACATGTTTTTGTGGGTTTTCATGAAAATCCAAGGCTCTGGGGCCATGAACTTGCTGCTGAAACTTCTTCTCATGGCTCCTATGAGGACCTTATTCCCTTATGTCATTACCAAAGCACTGTTACTGGGAAGTAGAAGGCTGATCACTTTTGGTAGGGAGCCAAACTCTGGACTGTAGCAGGCAGGAACAGCAGGAACCACAGTTACCAAGAGGCCTGTGTAACATGCAGTGGAGGTGCTCCCAGATCTGCTAAGAGGTTGAGCTTGCACTGCTCTCTACACTCATGCCACATTTGGCTGCTGCATCCGGACTGCTGGGCACCAGGCAGGCCCACCAGACCCAGCAATCCGTGCAGCACTGTGCAGTGCTGGAGCAGTGGTGCTAATTCAGATAGAGTCGTCTGCTGGGGAAAGCGATGTTCTTTGTGCCATAGCTGTGAGCGAAGGGTCAAAGGCCGCTGCCACCAAATGTGACCCACACGGTTGACCCCTCATGGAGCCTCGGAGCGCATCGAGATGCCAGAACCCATTGCAGGGGCACTGAGGCAGTGATGCAGGGGATGGGGAGGGAGCGGTGCTCCTTGTCCCCACTGAGCAAGGCGGGGTGAAAGGCGAGCTGTGCCAGTGACCCAAAGGGCAGGGCAGAAGCAGGAGCAGATGTTAAACAGAAGCCTGCAGTGTGGCTGTGGCTAGCAGGAGCCTGCCCTGGAGGAAATGACCCCGAGTAAGATGCATTGTCACCGATATTTCTTAACATGGGATGGCAGCTAAGTGATTAGGATGAGCCGAGCAGGGCCAGCAGCTGCTAAAAATGCCAGCAGGCAGAAAAGATCTGCTCTCGGGACCACTCTACAGTTTGGATAGTATCGGAATTATTTTTTTCCCAATTTTTACTTTTTTTTTTTTTTTTCTCATTCCTCTGACTTTTCCAACTGTGTTGTTCCCTGGGCTGGAAACACAGAGCCTGGGAATGCCTCCTGCCAAAAAAACAAACAAAAAACCCCAACCTATTGATAAGAACTTTTCAATACAATTTTGAAAATAAGGTAACTGAGGCCTGGCATTTGCACTCCCCTTTGGATGAGATGGAGAATTGCAGGCTGGGCTGCTCTGTTCAGTCCTGGCCAAAATAATCCCAGCTCCCCAAGGACACGTGCAATGTGTGTCTGCCCAGAGCGATGCCACCCGGCGCTGCGCTGTCTGAGCCCCTTCGTAGCCCAAAGGGAAAACAACAACAACAAAAAAAAGAGAGAGAGAAATCAAACCAAACAAACCAAGTGGCCAAACTCCCTCCGAAGAGCCTCAGTTCTCACGGCCGGCAGTGACCGGCGGCAGCCAGGAGCCTCCATGCACTGCTCCCCCGCAGGGCTGTCCTGCAAAAAAAAACTTGGGGTTTTATTTAGCATCATCAGAGCAAAGGAAAAAGGGCATATTTCAAAGCCACAGATCCCACGGGGAGGAGAAACCTGCACTGCCCAGCAGCTCTTCCAGCACAGCTCTAGGTAGCATGGAGCTGGCGGCTCCCCAAAGGGAGGGAGCCCCACCATGACGGATGCATCCCCTGGGCACCATAAAAGCCAAAGACAGATAGATTTACATTATCCAAACATCTCACTGCTCCCAAAGCCATCCGGGGGCAACGGAGGGAGGGAGGCCGCTCCGGTGCCCAACTTTTTCCAGCGTTCTCCCCCAGTTAAACCCATTGGTTACCCCAGGAGAGGGCATGCCATGGGCTCCATGCCCAATGGAAGCTGCCCGCTTTGCCCAGAGAAATGAGCTCAACACACGGCAGTGCCTGACTCCAGGGATTCTCCCACTGAACCTGCAAGAACCACACTTTTGGGATAGGATTGTGTATAAAAGGGCAAAAGTAGAAAAAAAAATAATAAAGAAAAGCAGTAAAACGCAGCCGAGCACTGTGCATTTCCCAAGCCTCCTGTACCAACCATCGTGCAGGGAAACAGCGATCACTCAATAAATAGAAGGAGCACGATCTCAAGCATTGGGAAAAGCAACATCTGAAGTTTCCAGAAACATCCCACAGCACCTGCGTAATATTTTTTCTTGCTGCCTCCCCCTAATTGCATCCATCTGGGACAGAGTATCTCTTTCAGCGCCGCAGTGCGTGGGCAGGAACCATCGGTTTTTGCCCCATTTTTCTCACAGATCGCACATAAACATGACCTCTTCCCTCTGAGCAGCTCTTAGATGGCACGCTAACACAAATAGGCTGTATTATTATTCGGGGTCTTTCAGCAGAGCCTTCAGTAAAGAAGTTTTTCTAAATTAGCTGCTTTTCGTTCTCATTTCTTCATTTCTTTTGAGGGGAAAAGAGGAAAGATGCTGAAGATAGAAAGGAGGGGACGATCTCAGCCCTCCTCCCCCCACAAGAGCAGTGCAGTGGGAAATCACCATGCACCCCCATGCCTCAGTTTCCCTCCTTATTTCCAGGACATGCTACAATCTTTGTCAAAAAACATTCAAAGTTGCATTTCCATGTGACTGTAGGGATTTTCCATGGTTCCATATGGATTTAGGGTGGGTTTTTGCCAGATTGCAATTTTCTTTTTGTGGACACTGGACCCTAACGATATAAAATGTTGCAATGACTCTAGCTCCTAAAACCACCTCCAAAGCCAGTGTTTTACATCTGAGCGCCAGCTGATGAAACTGGGGAGAGATTTATCTCCTCACCACGACCCTGCATCGACCGCTTCCTCAACAGTGGGGAGAGGAGATCATTTAGCTGCCATTTCAGTGAAACCTCGTTAAGTGTTTAGAGAGTCCATCTCTCTTAAGTGCTTGCAGGGTCCCTGGGACTGCAATTAGTCATAGAGCAATCCTTTGCTGAGCTCTCCCTGCATAACAGAGCTGCAGGAAGGGGAAGCCTTCCTCTATCCATGGGGTGATGCGATGTGCCCAGGGAACAAGGGCTTGGAGCCCACATCCTGGATTACAGCTCTGCAGTTACAGCTGGGATGAGATGTGTAAATGCAAAATGAAGTGCAGTGGGACTCATGGATGGGGCACCCATAGCCTCATCTTGACATTCTTTACTCCTGGGGGCCACAGGGCCCGCCCAGCTGGACCTACTGAGACCACTTGCCAGATGGGGGGCATTTCTGTCATGGCCCTGAAGTCCTGCCCAAAAGCCCTCCAACGTAGCTAGACCTCGGTGTCACTGGTAGGAGTGGGATGGGGCAGCCGTGGAGGTGGAGGTGGAGAAAGGAGGCTCGAGGCCAGCAGGCCATTGGAGGACTGAGGTTTCTGCTGTTCTTGTTTCTATTTTTACTCCCTTTATGGTTTTCCAATTTTGAAATTCCACTAAAGAGAAGAAGAAGAAAAAAGCCCTGCCTGGAATTTCTTTCATGCCCCGTTCTCAGCCTGCGTGCGTATTTCCCAACTCATTTGCAAGGGTTGCATTGACTCAGCGGGGACAAGAGCCAGCTCTGGTTTCCATTACCAGTGATTAATGCCAGGGAACATGTTTAGACTCCCAGGGCCTGCACGCTGGTCAGGGCTCGGGGAGTTTTGGTCCCAGCTCTGGTAAAATATCAGCGGCTGACAGCAGGGCCTTAGGGCAGAGAACATCCCCTTGCCCCCAGCAAATTGCAGCCAGCTTAAATCCATGCTACAATCATTCTCTTCTAAGAGGGTCATTCAATTCCATTTAGATTTTTTCATTATATTTTTGTATTTATTCAAAATGCAAAGGCCAGAACTGGCTATTCCCAAATCCTGTCTGATAGGGAGATTTTAAGGGAAATAGGGAAAGCTGGGAAATCTCCAGGACCGTGGGATGAAAGCAGCCCCTGCATTCCCTGCACACTGTGCTCTGGGGCATAGGAGCTCCACACCGACCCTTGTTCCCTCCCACCCAAATTCACCAAGCACTTTGGTGATGCTGACCGTGCTCATAAAGCTTTCCCCATATTGGGTTAATCGGATCAGCACCAGCAAGGACCACTGAATTCCTCTCCCAGCAGATGTTCAACTCAGGCTGCATTAAATAAAGAAGTCTCCTCCTGCAGGTAGCGCCGCTGTCAGCGAGGCAGAGCTGCCATTTATCTTCTTGCCATTGATGATATAAATCCTTCCCTGGGCTTCTGGCCAAGGCAGCTGCCATTGAAGAGCCAATAGCTCCTCATGGAGTTAATTTCTGCTGCTCTGCCACCAGATAACATGGGCTCAAAAGACCAAAAACCCACTGGGTTGCCCCATGTTCCTGGAAATTAAACTTCTCCCAGACTCTAAGGGAAGAATGAGGTGGTCTCAGAGGTGCGTGAGTTATATGGGGTGCTTCAGTGCAGGAAAAGTAGGAGAGAGAGCCCCTGTGCCACTGTGGAAGAGCTACGTGGGGTCCAGAGCCTGATACTGGGAGGTCTTTGGGAGGGAATGATGTTGAGGTTTTTCAGAGCTGGTCCAAACAAGTTTTGATTTAATTTGATTCCCCTGATTCCCAGAAAATCGTTATTTTTCAGCTAAAAGTCGAAGTCTACACAGTTTGTCTGCCACACAGTTTGTATTTCAGTGTAAGCCTGTGTTGACTCTTCTGTGATGCCAATCCCATAATTTCTATGGAAAGCAGACATCCTTAAAAAAAAAAAAAAAAGATTTATCTGAAATCACATACTCCAACTAGAAAGTTGACTTGAGGACTTGTTGCCTTTTTCAGGAATGCCATTAATGCCCTTTTCAATCTTTCCTTTCATCCAGCAACTGCAATGACCAAGTCTCCGAGCATCCTGCGGGGGAGAAGAGAGCACAGTGGGGATGCACTGGTCATCATGAGAACGTCATCCTCCAAACCTGGAAGGCAGTTGGATATTGTCTCCTCCATCCTGATGTTTGAGGCAAGCTTCTTGCTTCCAAGCCTGCCCCGTGTAACCCAAGCAACCAACTCAACCCTAGCATCGCTCTGCTTGTGACAGAGATGGAGTGCCAGCGTTACTTCCTTCCAGCAGGGTTCCTAAACAGTAACACATGCACATATAACAAGAACTTCCCACCAGCTTCGATGAGACCTCTTGTCTGCTTCCCCCTGTGTCCTTCATGGGGAGAGAGAAAGTGGTGGGAAAGTTTGTTCCCAGGGCACCCAGCTGGCTGCAGCAGCGCCTTCAGGCTTGGAACAATGCTTGGAAGGGAAGATGGGGAAAAAATAGACTGGGATGATAGAGTGTGGACTTATCCAAGCAGCAGCAGTGCATAGTTTGTGGTGTCCTGGAGTTATTTCCTACAGAAATCTGGTTTAGGTTAAGCAGCCCCACTAGCGGGCTGAATCTTCACAGTTCTGAGTTCCTTCACTGGACTTCCATTAATTTACCACCAGATTTTCCGCTACAGGCTTTGCTTTTCCCAAAGGGAATTAGCCTCTTTCACTGATTTTCAAGGGATGTTCCCCAAACCACATTTGCTGGTGGATCTCATCCTCTGGAGGACACCATGTCACACGGAGATGCACCCTGAGACTGAGTCTTTGCTTTTGTCATCCACCGTGACCCTGTGCTGAGACTTCAAGGATGAGCTGGGGGCTGTGCCTGTCAGGCTGCAGCTGGATGAGATGGACCTCACGCAGAACTGTGTTAGTGTTTGTCCTGCAAAAATGGAGAGATGAGTGGTTTGGATCTCTGTGTGCCATCTGAGCACGAGACTGAAAGTAGAGAACAGCTGAGTTGGGGTACTCCAATACATCTCAGCATTTGGGGGGAAAACAGGGAAGGCAAGACCAGACCTGTCAGCACTTCTCATACCTACTAGGATGTGAACCGTATCTACTGGGTGCTTTCTGAACAAGTTAACACTTGCAGACCATCTTCATGGTTCATAAGAAGTGCAAACAGAACACCACCAGCATTTTTTTGCATTCCATCTTCATGCATATCACCAAGCCTAAACTCTTTCACGCAGCTCCACCAGCACGTCCTCAGTTTTAGGACCCCGCTTGGAGTGGCTTTATGCAGCCTTGCTTTTCCCATATGATATCACCAGCATTCTCCAAAGGCTGTACTCTCCGAAGCATCTGGAAGTTGAGTGTACAGAAGTTAGTTGGTCAAAAACCACAAGTCATTTTTATCCACCACCAGAAAGTTCTGTGTTTATTTCTGTCGTTAGGGCAACTCAAAACGAAGATGTCTGTGGCTTAGAATGACTGAGAAAATTGTCAGCGTGTCTGGAAATCCACCTGGGAGCAAAGAGGAATGGATGTGGATCCTCAGCAGCACAGGGCTGGAAAGCCATCACCCACCCTGTGCTGCTGCTTCTCCTGTTCCACCTCCTGCTGGTCACCATCAGGACAATATTTGGGGTTAAATGGATCAGACCTTTCTCCTACCCACTCTACTGATCTCATGCAGCCCTTATCTGCTGAGGGCCATGTCCATGCGTGCACACAAGGAGCGAGCTCTGGCTTGCAGACCCATGCAAACCCATCCGGCACGTGCATACCAGCTTACGACTGATTTGTATCGGTTTTGCCTGTGTGGTTGAGTGAGTTTGAATCATAAAGCAAATTGTTTATTAAACTAATTTGGCTAAAATGTGCAACTTCTGAAAGCAGCCCGCTCTCAGCTTTTTCCCCTCCTCCTCCAAAGCCCATTGCTGATGGCGGGGGAACCAAGTCCTCCAGCTGCCGAGATTTCTAAATCCAGCCGTAAAACTTTATTTGTCCTGTTTCTGTTTATCGTTTCCATAAGCTATCCCGGTAGGAATTGCACATTCCTTGTTGCTAATTTTAACAGAGAAGGACTGCACAGATCCCCAGGCTGCAGCTAGGAATGCTCCTATGGAATCACATTGCTTGCTGCCAACACGCAGCGCTTACCGGGTGACTCTTCCCGTCGGCCCCTGGAGAAGGCTCACAAATGGCTTCTTACTGAGTGGCTGGGTTTGCCTCCTTTGTTTTTTTTTTCCCCTTTTTGTGGGTGATCAGGCAGTTGCACAGCCCCGCCGGTCCTGAGGTTCCTGATGAATCACCACCAACTGCAATGGCAGCTGCGTTGCTCCAGCCTTGCTCACATTGCATGGCTGCTGCTGCTGCTCTGGCTGTGTGGGCAGGGACAGCTCAGTGCTCACTTTGTGCAACCCACAGAGTGCAGAAGGGAAAAGGTGCAAAATGCCTCTTGTTCGTGCTGCAGTGCTGCAGTATTGGGGTCTATGGGTGTCCCATTGGCATCAGATTAAGTTTCCAGCCCAGCATAAGCTTCGGCTGAAAAGAAGCCCAAAAAGCCACACACACATACAGCAAAGAAGAAAAAGAAAAAAGAAAAAAGAAAGCCCCCAAGTGGTGTGGCAGCCCCTCATATCCCTTTTTGGATTTAAGTTGCATCCCCTCTGTCTTTCTCCTCTCCCCTTTGCTGGCACTCAGTGCCTACTTTCGTCAGTGGAGGTTGGATGTGACATGAAAGCAGCTGGACCTCACACAAGGAACACTGTGACCATAAACATGGGAATAGCAAAAATATATATATACACATCACCTGCACCAGGCTCTGGGAATGGCGTTTCTGATGGTGAGGGGAAGGCAAAAGGCCCCTCCTACCCTCTGAGACCTGCAGCACGCTTAGCAAAGCTCAGCAGGGTTGGTGATGCCAACACCCGCACAGAGGTTCCTACAGGAGAAGCTGGGATGGAGAAAAACATAGAAACCCCAAAGAAAATAAAAACAACCAAAAAAAAATTGCTCATTGTGGGGATTTTTATATTTCTTTGCATTTCTTGGCATGCCTACCCTGAAGTGATACTGTTCCCCAAAGGAGCCCACTCCCAGCTCCACAACGCCTCTGGGGCTGCTTGGGTTTGTGCTCACGGCCCTGGGACTGCTGGTGGTCTGCATGGTGGTGGCTGCACCAAGTGCTTTTTCCAGATGGCAAATGCCAGTGATGGAAACAGGCAGAATTCCTGTGACGGGTCTGGAGCTGCAGCATCACTGGAATGCCAGGAAGGGTGAAAGAGAAGGGGATGCAAAGGAGAAAGGAACGGGATGGCGGATGAGGAACAGCACAGGGCTGTGCTGGGAATGTCTGCTCCCACTGGGTGTGATTCAAGCATGGGGTGGTTTAAGGCATCCCAGCATCATGTCATGAAATAAATCCAAGTCAGCACGGCCATGGGCACAATGGTGAACACCCTGCTCCTCCCCCATCCCCAAAAGGATGCTGTGAGCTCAGTGAGCATTCCCACGACACAGATGCAGAATCTGGGGAGCATCCCCGGTGCAGGGCATCCCCCAGATCCCCAGGAAGGTGTTTGGTGCTGGTGGGTGTGCGGCCCCCCCCAGCTGCTGCCTCCCTCCAGGCACAATGGCGCATTGTGGAGCCGGCTTTCATGCAGGGCCAGGGAATGGCAGCGCAGGGGAAAGGCCGCCGGAGGAGCCGGAAAGTTGCTGTTGGACGGCGTTCAGAGGCCTCGGCGCAGTGGGAGGGAGCCGGGCGCGGAAAGCAAACAGCGGAAAGTGCTGACTGCAGGGGCGGCCCTGGCACCTCCAGCACCACCTGCAGCAATGCTTGGGCAGAGGGAGGACTGAGGCCCAAATGCTGTGAACTGGCCATAAATCCCCCGTTATTCTGCGTGCGTCCCTTGCTGTCCCCAGTGGGCACTGCAGGGCTTGGCTGAGCATCACAGCACGACTTCCAGGCTCCAGCTCTGTCCTTGCTCCCATCCCTCTCCATGGCATCCTCTATATTCTCCCCTTCCATCACCTCCTTATATGTCTCTTTTCCTAGCTCAGAGATTTCTAGAGAGCCCTTCCCTTTGTTCAGCCCTCGCTGATTTCGGTTCCTCTTTCAGTCTCTCTTCTTTCCCTCAAGCACCCATTTCAGATGTCTCATTTCAAGACAGAGACCCAAACCAGGCTGCTTTACTCGCTGGCCTCTATTTCAAGCACCATTCTCAGTGCTTTGTGTCTGCTTTTGTGTGCAAAGCTGCCGCCATCCCATCCATCCGCAGTGCTGCTGGATGCAGCTCCAGCCAAACTCTGCATCTGAGTGCTGATGAAGAACAGAGTTGAAGCATTGCTCCATCTGCCAGCCCCAGTGCTGCTGGGGGAGTCAGGGACATACATCGCTTTCTGCAGTTTCCATAGTGAGCAGCCCAGGTGCACAGGGGCTTCCCCAGCGGCCACCAGAGGGTATTTATAGTGCAAGTGCTGAAGTGTGGTCCCCAGGCTGTGCACGCCATAGGGGGGACAAGCTTGCTGGGTCAGTGAGTGGCAGTGCTCATCCATCCATCCTTTAGCCCTCCTTCAGCCCTTCCCCAGACTTCTTGCACACCTGCAAGCAAAAGCTATAAATGGAGCTGTTATCAATATTCCTCCTCCTGGATTTGTCACTTGCATCCTGATGCAACGTACACCGATGACTTGTCTGCTCTTCTTGGTGCTCAACCCATCTGATGCTTGCTTTTGTGGACACAGTGTCTAATCAGTCCACTGTGATGCTCATTTGCAATGTCCTTGGGGAATTCCCCATCACACGATCTCAGCCCTAGGGATAAGCAGCATCTCTTGGTGTGAAAAACCCCTCCAGTTCCCCAGCTCTGTTAATGAGCATCTTCAGCCCTCCACGCTGTGGCTGTCCCAAACTGACTGCACTGCTTTCCTGAAGACAATGAGATCCCAAGCCAGAGCCCACAGCAAAACCTCACTGGGAATAAACCATCACGTGAATAAATGCACAATTTTTCAAGACTTAGTGGTGATTTGGGATGTGAGGATGCACTGAAATGGCGAATTTGCCCATTGGCCAACAGTGCCGAGCATCTGTGAGGAGAGGAAAGTCAACCCCACGTGTCCCATCCTACAGCAGGAGGGAATGTCTGCTCCATTCCTGAGCTTTTGCTCTGCTTCCACTGTCACCCGGACTTGAAAAGGCGAAGGCAATGTTAGAGCAAATTCACAAAGCAGCACACTGGGACTGAGCGCTATGAATTATTCTTCTTTTAATTTCACATGGTTTAAAATACAATATGAAATAAGGCTACAGTATATAAAAAACTCTCCAGCAAAATGATGTGCCAGCATCAGCAATTAAAACAAAACCAACCCCTTCCATCTTTAAGTATTCAACGGAGGAGGGGCATTTTTTGTATCCTTTAAAAAAAACAACACAACACACGGACACACACACACACCGCTACATCTCTACGCTACCTCAGCTCAGTTTTTAAAAAGCACCTGCTTTTTCCTTGTTTTTTTGTTTTTTTTTAATCTTGCTTTTAAAGTTTTTGTGTTTTTTTTTTTCCCCACTTTTAAAAAATATAAATTATATGAAAATACACGTTGGAAAATAGTCGAACAGCACAATATAACAATCTCTCTCTCTCTTTTTTTTTTTTTTCTCTTCTCCTATCTTTATCAGCTTAAAAAAAAAATCCCATCTGTAAAAACAAAATGTAACAACAAAAAAAACACTTTTTCCTTTTTTTTTTTTTCTTTTTTTATACTGAGGCAGTTAAACCTGGAGATATTCCATTATAACATATATGCATACATAGATTTATCATTTATTTAGACCTCTTTGGAATGTAGACAACAGCTCACGGATGTTGGATAGACCCCACCAGAGAGCAGAGCACACTGAGGAACCCAACACTTTTGATGCTCACAGCAACGTGGCAGCCAGGCCCCAAAGCTCTGCAGAAAAGCCCTCCAGAAGACAACGAGGCAGAAAGTGGAGATGCTTCCTGCAGCCTCTGCATTATTTGGTGCTAACCAGGATTGTTTGTGGATAGGGCGTTGGTTTGGGAATAGGGGAAGAGGTTAAACTGTGTGATATTTTCTGATTCTCACAGAACCACTCTCTGGTTTGGTGGGCATGGTGAGGATGGGTTGGGGTTGGACATGGTGACCTTGTGGTCTTTTTGGATCTTAATGATTCTATCACTTCTCCAAAGTGACCTCATGCTGAGTGACCGTGCCTGGAGCTGGATGGTCGTAGTGCGTAAAGAAATGGATCTGCACCTGCACACACACAGCTCTGCACGGGTTACAGTCATCATACACAGAGATGGAGGATAGATCTAGGCAGATCTGCTTGCTTTTTTCCAGCATTTTATATCTCTTACTGGGATCCCTTTCCCCTGATCTTTGAAATGAATCTTTCTTTGGGAAATGCACCTTAAAAAGCCATTGGGAAGGGAGGTCAGCGCAGTGCAGAGAGCTGCACTCCCCAGGCTGGGGGACAAAAGGGACAAAAGGGACATAACAGGTGAAGGGGATGTGCCCCAGTGGGGTCAGACACCAAGAACAGCAGATCAGGAGCAGGACAAAGAAAACAGTCCAAATCACTGGAGATGTTCCAGACCAAGACAAACCCATCCAATTCCTGAGTGCCACCTGTATCTGCCAAGGCTGGAGCTCACTGCCATGCAGAGCAGCCAGCAGCAGAGCAAGTCCCATCCCTGGCAGATCCCTCTCAAACCCATCCTCTGCTGGTTCAGCTTGTGTGTGAGTTCACCACATTTTCACGGACTCGAAGAGCAGGAGGTCGCACCTCCCTCTCCAAAAGTCAATGCGCAATTACAAAAGTGGGAGAAAAAGAAAAAGAAACAAAAACAAATCCTCACATTTCCAGTGTATAAACAGCACACAGCCCTCTCTGGGATGGTCTCTAGAATGGGAATAAAGAGTTGAAGAAAACAGCAAACTGGGAGATGAGGGATTTGGCCTGGTGGAATGATGGAGTCAGTACCCAAAACTCTGACTCCTTCCATCAGAGTGAAATGTTATTCCTGTTTTCTGCTTGAAAAAGGCACTTCAACTGCAGCAGGGCCAAGCAGGAGGAATTTCCTAAGGCATGGTGTGATGCCACAGGCAGGAGGTCAGCCACGTTGCAGCACGTGGGGCTGGGAAAGGGGATTCTGTAAGCAAAGCAGACTTTGCAGTTGTATGCAACCTTGAAAACCCTACTGAGTACCATGTCCTGTTGGGATGCCCTTTCACTAATCCCCTGCCACCTGTTTCTGTGCCATTATTCCTTGTCCCTTTGCCCAGCAGCTGCAGCAACCCTTGGCTCTGCCCCTCGGTAGGCCAGTCCCTGTTGGGTAAAGCTTTGGTGCCTCACTGCAGCTCCCCAGTACCCACAGTGTCCTCCCTTCCCTCCAGCTCAGAGCTGCTTTTCCCACCTGCCCAAGGAGTCCAGCTGCCTTTCACTTCCCAGCAGGCAGTTAGTGAAGGAGTGGGCCACCCCTTCTTTGGTGTATGCACCTTTCACTGTCCTTCCATCCTATTTTCCTTCCTTTCCATCTGACCCACTACTTATTGCACATGCTCAGTGGGACAACACGTAGCCCCAATGCTGTGAGCATATCCAACATCCTTCTTTACCTACACCTCCATCTGCACCCCCTCCATCAGCTCTCCTGAAAGCCACCCTCCTCTTCCCCTTGGCAGTGCCTCTGGGTGGATGCAGCTGCACAAGACACTCAGATGGACAAATAACACACACAAAAAAGCTACTTTTGGTTCAAATGCATAATACTGTCTTTAAAAATAAAATGCCCAACAGCTCTGTGGGGCAAACACCCCAATTCCACAGTCACACCTGCACAGGTTCTGCCCTGGGGTCACCGCCAGGAATGTTAATTTTTACCACTGAGTTCTCTCTGCCACACCGAGCCCAGCCCAGCAGAGTGAGACTCACTCCAGTGCAGGTAAATGGGGTAGAAAAGATTCAACACACAGGAGCAGCCCCTCAGAACTGATTGTGCTGCTCTCCTGCACTCAGGCAAGCATGAGATGTGTCACCAACCTCACCACCAACAGTCATGTGCTTCATGTTAATCACACCCTGACACGGTTTGCGGATCAGGCTCACAAAGGGCAGTAATGATCCCATTTGCAAAGGCCAATTTCCTTTCTGCTCGTGCCCTGGCTGGTTAAGACATACAGCAATGAAGATGGAGCTACTCAAAACAGGAAGGAAGAAACATTTCCTTTTGGTTTTTCAATGCTTTCCTGATTTTTTCTCCTCACCAACTTCTACAATTTTCATTTACCACAGTCGAAATACAGGGATTTCTCTCGCATCCCCTCCAAAAAATGAGGAAGTTCCTGAAGGCACCAAAGTGTTCCTTATAGAATCATAGAATGGCCTGGGTTGAAAAGGACCACAATGATCATCTAGTTTCAATCTCCCTGTCATGTGCAGGGTCACCAACCACTGGACCAGGCTGCCCAGAGCCACATCCAGCCTGGAGCAGAAACTCCACTGGGAAAACACAAAAGCCATTTTCACTGCAAAAATCTCGGTACGCTTTGGAAAGTCACCGCAAGCACAAGGAGCAGATGGAAGAGAGAGACCTATTTTGAACAGCAACCACAAAAAGATGCTGTCGGAAATCTCACCCAGCTTTAGCAGCACACAGCAGAGCAGAGCGCGAGGGCTGCAGGATGGGAGAAGAGACCCCAGGCCAGCAGCAGCAGAGCTGGGGCTCCATCACATCCCACCCAGAGAGCACCGACTGCAGTGCTGCCCTTCTCCTGTGGGGTCTACAGAAACCATTTTCTTTTTTTCCTCACTGTGATAAAACTCTGCTGGCATAACAGAAACAAACACACACGATATTGCAATACTGAGACCATCTTAGAGCTTAAGACTATTTAAAAAAAAAAAAATACTGGCACAGAATTTAATAAAATAAAACTTTAACAAATTTTTTTTGTTGTTTTTTTTTTTAAAAAAAAGAGTCGTGATCCCTCCTAGAAAAAAAATCTGTCCTTTGTATAAAAGAAGACAATCGACAGAAAGGCGACGCAACAAGAACAACAGTTCTTCGTTTTTTTCCTATATTGCCCCTCCCCAAAGCAGGAAGTTTCACCCACTTTTGTTTTCCCTTCCACCCCCTCCCCCCCCCAAAAAAAAAAAAAAAAAAAAAAGCAAGTTTTAAGCCCTCGAATCCTTAGGAATACTGTCATTTCCTCAACTGTCAGTTTGTTGTGCCAATAGCACAGAAGCCAAAGGGATCCGTTTGCTAATATTTTTTTCTAACCAGCGAGGGATGGGGAGGTTTTTCTGTTTGCTTTTTTTCTTTTTTCTTTTTTTCTTTCTTTTTTTTTTTTTTTTAATTTTTAAAGTGAGCTACATTTTTCTGGCTTTCTTAAAACTCAGAATCTCACCCAAAGAAGCCTGTCCTGGAGCTCTCAGCAAACAAAGGCTCATCCTTCTCCGAACCAAACTTTTAAGGTTATTCCAACCAGAAGTTCGACTCACCCGCCTCCACCCTCTCTCCCAACATCCTCAAAGCATCAAATCTGAGTTGCTCTCTAACAAAAAAAAAAAAAAAAAAAAAAAAAAAAAAAAAAAAAAAAAAAAAAAGGATGAAGTCCCATAAGCTCTTCAGAATTCACTCGTCAGCATCCGGCTTGACGTCCAGCATAGCGTGCAGCTCCTCCGGCGTGTAGCCCAGCAGGCTCTGCAGGTCGCAGACGAAGCGGTAGACGTAGCGCTTGCCGGCCGTCTTGTGGATGATGTTCTTGTCGTAATAGTAACGCAGACCACGGCTCAGCTTCTCATAGTTCATCTTGGGCTTGTTTTTCCTCTTGCCCCACCGCCTGGCCACCTAGGAGAGGGGTAAGGAGAATCAGAGGGGATGGATGACATGGGGAGGAGAGAAGTCTTTCTGGCTTGAATGGGCAGCCCTTGGGGACATCAAAACCATTAAAGCTTGGGAAAACCAAACTGTTCAACAGCAGAGCACAGAGAAGGACTCCATGAGGACAGAGAAGAAAGGGAAGGTAATGGATATCCCATGCATCCTCCAGAATGGGACACGGTTTGATGATCATGGTGGTGATAGGTCAACGGTTGGACTGCATGGTCTCAGCGGTCTATCCCAATTTTTTATGATACTATGGTTCTATAATACTCAATGGGAAGCCCCAACCCTCAGCTGCACACATCTGTCACTGTGCCTTTCTCTACAGTGTTTCAGCTTCCCACTAACTCTGAGCGTGGGTTATTGCTTTCTACGCAACTTCAGCCCCATTTTTAACAAGTCTTTAGCTAGGCTCTAATTCACTGTATTCACCTACAAAAGACCAGAACAGGCCTGCCCTAATCTCAACCATGAATGGCCTCAAGTTGTACTGGGGGAGTTTCAAGTTGGATATTAGGAACAATTTATTCTCCAAAAGAGCAGCGCTGCACTGGCACAGCCACCTGGGGAGTAGGGGGGTCACAGACCCTGGAGGTACTCCAGAACCATGGGGATGTGGCATCTGGGGACATGGTCAGTGGGCATGGTGGGGTGGGATGGGATTGGATTGGGATCAGAGAGGTCTTTCCCAACCATAGTGATTCTGTGATTCTACGAAGGACGAAGATGAGAGTTATCTTAAATATTTTGGCAGCATTTGGGCTGTGGTACTGTACCTCATCTGGATCAGAAAGTTTGAACTCCCAGCCATCACCCGTCCAGCTGATGAAGGACTGACAGGACTTGTCAGTGAGCAGCTCCAGCAGGAATTGCCACAGTTGGATGGGTCCACTGCCTGGAAAGACAAAGGAAACACGAAACATCAGTGCCGGCAAATCACAGCCCCTTCCATCCACATCCCAGGGTGGGGGGGTTCACCTGCAAATGGTGCTCGCAGCAAAAAAATAAAACCTTCTGCCAATAAGAAAAGAAAAGCATCGATGGCTGCAGGGTAAGACCTCAGATAATCCTGCAGTTAAATCCTGCAGGTAGAAGAGCTTCCCATTTGCAGTCAGAGCTGAATGCTTGCACACTGGAATGCTTCACTCCGAGTTACATAAATAGGATTATTTTTCTGGCACCCAAACAACCAGCAGTGCTGCCTTGGCACCAGAGCACCACCATCCCCTGCGTGCCAAAAAGCTCCTGGCCATTGCGTGAACTCCGGCAGACTCCTGCTTCCCAACCTTGACTCTTTGCTCTGTGCCTGTTTATGGAGATAAAGGGGACCCAGGTATGAAAATTATTTGGCCTCTCTCCAGGGCGTGTTGCTGCAGGCTCACAGAGATGGGCAGGAGCTGGCGGGTTTGGCAGAGCTCTGCTTCCACCAGAGCAGCCGGAGAGGCAAGGGCATCCCTCACTGTGGATGTTCAGCCTCTCTTTTTATCTCCACGTCTCCCATTTTGGTTTGGGTGCTAATTTTGGCCAACAGCAATTTGTCTCGTGGCACTGAGCTCAACACACCTAACGAGCAGTAGCTGGTGCACTGCAATGAGACTGCGGCTTCGCAGCCTTGTTTTGGCTGAATTCATGGTGTGTGTGGAGTGATGTAAGAATTATCTCTTCTTTGCAGTTGTGTCCCAATCAAAGGTAGAGGAGAAGCCCTCAAGCCAAAACTCTCTGATGAGCAACTTTAAATGTGGCCACACCCAGAACACTGCACTTAGCTCTGGGAGAGATTTTGACATGTTGTAAATGGAGCTTAGAAAATCTCAGCAATAATAATGACAATAATAGTAATAAACAGAGCCAGAGGTTAGAGGAAATGATTTATCACCCTTGAAAAACTGTGCAGTCTGGATGAGGACGGCAGGCAGGACGGGGCAAACCCAGCGCTGACAGCAGTGAGCACAAGCTTCAAGCAGGGAAAAAAAAAGTTATTTCCTCAGAATAAAGAGATGGAGTGCAGCCTGTTTCCATGAATGACAATGGAGGCTGTCAGAGCTGTGGCTGTGGGATAACGAACGGAGGGAGGAGAGGGGTGTTCCCCCTAATCCACAGCATTGCAAATGACTCAAAGCAGACGGCTGCTGGCAAGCAGGAAATGACAGAGTTGGCTCTGGGACAGGAGCGCCGAGACTGGGGAATCACTGCGCCCCATCCAGCCCTCCCCAAAGGGGAACCAGAGCAAAATCCCAAGGAATTTCTCCAGGTTTTGTGGGATCTCCTCCCAAACCATGCAGCTCAAAGGAGCATCTCATCCCTGCTGTTTCTATCCAGCCCAGGACAAAGCAGAGGGCTCGCTGCATTGCCTCAGACATAAATGAGAAGAAGATATTAGGGAGGCGGTGCTGCAGCCTCGTGTCCTCAGCAGGAGCTTGCCAAGACACCGAGACCTCTGAGAAGGTCGGGGTCAGAGCCACACTGCGTTACCTGCAGCAAAGTAAGGGAGGAAATTCAGATCACGCCTTCACCTCTCATCTGAAACAGAAGAGCCAAAGCCTGGCCCAAACCAGCCCCACATCTTGAGAACATGGTCTACGCCAGGAATCACTGTGCAAGTGGGTGCTGCAGGCTGCATGGGACAGGACAAGTGAATACGGGAAGGGACCAATTCTCTAGTCCCATCCGACTTTAAACCAATGCTCTACACACATGGGGAGCACCCGGTGCCCAAACCAGACCAACAGTGCTAGGACAGAAGACTGCAGCACAGCCAGATTCATCATCCTGCTTAGCCAAAGAATAAGAACTTTTTCTCACTCCTTCCCCGGAATAAAACACATGGAAAGCTATTGCTTGGACACCAGGTTCTAGGTGACCACCCTCTAAATAACCCTGTGTGACTTTCAAGGCGTTGGGGACACGATGCAAGAAGTGTCACCATTCCTGAGCCAGGAGCCAGCACAGCTCACACTCCATGCTTGCCACTCAGCTGCCAGCTGGCACAGGATGGTGCTGGGAAACACAACAGTTTATCACCCACTTGCAGCAAACGAGGTAGGCTCCTTCCTGCAGCACCAGGAGCTGCTCAAATGGTTATTTTGGGATTTTGAAGAAAGCGGTGTCATCCAGCGACTTACGCCTTGCAAGAGGGATTCCCAAGGTCTATTCCTAGCTGCCCGCAGGACTAGCGTAAAACCCCAAATTCCTCTGTTGTTGGACAAGCAATTATGTCAAGAATGTGTTTACCACACAGCTCGCAGGCATGTCTCAGCTCCTATAAACACACCCTGCCAGAGGGGAAGGAGCAGAGGCCCTGCAGATGGGGCACGATGGTGAGACGTCAGCAAGGCAGGCACTGCACATGGCAGGAATTAAAGCCAGCACGTGTGCAAGCCAGCAGGGCCCAACCAGCAAGAGGAGACCACAGGAGTCAGGGCAGAAGAGAGAACAATGAGGGCACAGGTGCTGGGGAGGTCTGTGCATGGTCTACTTGGAAGAAACAGCTGTGATCGGAACTGAAGTTAATTCCTTTTGCATGCTTTTCAGAAAAGCAAGGAGCTGAAAGGTTTCTCTGTGATGCTCAACTTGCAGAGATGTGCACCCACCCACAACGCATCCCCAGTACTACTGGGGTGAGAGTGATGCTGCTGGGCTTCTCTTTGTGCCCTGCCCCTCATTGCCTTCCTCTCATCCCCATACACTACAGGAAATATCCCTGAGACATCTGGTCCAAATCACTCTGGACCACTGGAGTACACCTGCAGCTCCAAGTGTGGGGTGCAAAGACACAAGCCCCACTTTAAGGTGCTGGTCCCACTGCATGCTCCCAGGGATTTCCCACACCGAAGCACCCAGCCTCATCGTGACCTCCAGTGCCAGTGCAGAGCCACCCTGACTCCTGTGGTCTCCTCTTGCTGTTTGGGCCCTACTGGCTTGCACACGTGCTGGCTTTGATTCCTGCCACGTGCAGTGCCTGCCTTGCTGACGTCTCACCATCGTGCCCCATCCGCAGGGCCTCTGCTCCTTCCCCTCTGGCAGTGCAGAATAGAATCTGCCTGAGGGGCTTGCTGCCCATTGGACCACAATGGGGACCCTGTCTTGCCTCAATGCCACTGAAGAAGATCCTTCAGCTGGGCTGCTGGTGCCTGTCACCACACAGGAATTCTCCAGCATCAGGGGGAAAATATGCTTCTTGTGGCAGATGACAGCAGGGCTCTATTCTGGCTGAGTGGTGTCACACCATCCTTACACCGTCCTGCCTGGGGTCAGGCTGGAGATCCCCATTCCTGCTCCATGCGCTTTGGGTAGGACTGGAGATCCCCTACTGACTTCCCACCCTGTGGCTCCGGAGATGGTTTTATACCAAAGTGCCCAGTCTCCAACATTCATTCAGGCTTTCTGCTCCAGCACACCCACACTGGGCACTGCCACCAGTGTGGTGATGCCAGCAGTACCCCACTGCCTATGCAGACACAATGCCCAGCCCTCAGTGCTTCGCTCCCACTGTCTCTCAAGCTTGTTTCACACCCTCACCCCCCTCAACGGCCTCTGTTTGAAAGAAGAAAAACAAAACAAAACAAAACAAGCTTCAAAAAAAGGAGAAAGAAAAAGAAAAAGAAAAAAAAAAGGCACCTATGCTGTTCACTCTGTGGTTTGTGGTTCACACCAAACAAAACAATTGGACATAGCAACATCTCCAAAACAGCCCTCGCTTTGGTGATGTGCCCACCCTACGCAAACCCCATCAATGGCATTGCAGGCACTGGAGTCCAAAACTCCCACTGCTGTGTTGGATTTGTGGGACATTTGCTGCACGCCTTGCCTCCCCACATCCCTTATCCCGTCTGGTGCAGCCACACCATCACCAAGGGCTTGTTTTGTGCAGGCAGCAGGACACTGAATGAAGTACAGATGGAAACAACTCCAAAAAGCGATCAGAGTGGGGAAAGAAAGACCCAGAAAGCTACTTCTTGCCACGTGCATTTTGTGCTGCTTGCAGAGCAGCCCCTCTGCTGCTGCTTTGCCATCCCCTCCGGGCTGCTGAGCAGAGCAGAGCTGCTGTCACGCTCGGGCAGCGTAGCGTGGGGCTGATTTCACTGTCATTTGCACATGTCTGGCAGGTGGGGCAAGAGCACTGAAGCAACCCCACAATCCACCCTGTGGCTCCCCACCCTGCAACATGATGCTGCTGAGACCCTGCACAACAGGGGATGCTGCTGGTGACATGAAGTCACCCCGCAAGGGCAGGCAAAGCATGGGACTCAAAGTTAGTGAATGAGCACCATCTCCTGCATCTCATGCTGCATCTCCCAACTTCCCTCAACCAAGATACCAGCAGCTACAAATGCTCACACAGGCAGGATGCAGGAAGGAAGGATGCTGATGTTTCTAGAAAAGCAACTGCACAGAATTTGGATGCCAAGGACAGACACCCACATGTCCAGAGCACAGCAGGGTCATGCTGGTGTGTTTTGCATGCCCAAATCTGGGAGATCACGGTCTGGAAGCTGAAGGCCAGCAGCATAGTAAGAAGAAGGGAAGAAGCAGCACACAAACTCTCTTGAAAGACACCCACTTTCTTTGGCATCAACTCGACTTTCTTGCAAAGCGGCAGCTGCGTGCTTTCACTTCTGTCTCACTGATAAGCATCGTGCAGAAATGGAGGCTGTCAAAGGCATGGCTTCATCTGCACCACAGATGGTCGCGATGGGGTGGATGGGTTCACAGGGCACATTGCAGCCATTATCAATACAGTGCCATGAATGCTGATAGCAAAGCTCAGGGCTGGATCCAGGGCACAACCGTTAGCTGTACAGAAGCGGTGCTGGGTGCTCAGGAGATAGCATCTCATCCCTGCACTGCTTCTGTCTTCTCTAAGGGCAGAGTGATAATGAAGATAGCATCAATCTGTCGCTAAGAGAGACAGTCAGAGACAGCCATGGTTTGTGTGATACTAGCTGGGGCAAGGACATTAACTCCTTCAGTGCTGAGATTGCCTGGGAAGCCTTCAGCAACTTCCTAACCTGCCCCATAAGAAAGGACAACTTACAAAGGCGATCCAGGCCTTGCAGCCAAAGCATCGAGGTGTGCTTTGCAGTCAACTCACCCCGCTCATCTCTTTCTTCTCCCCCCCACCCCCCTCCCCCCCAGCCCAAGGGGAATCGCTGTGCTCTGCTGGTTCAGGTCTCAGGATCAGAGGCTCAGTGCATCACAGCCCGGTGCTGCAGGCAACGCTGTGAGACGGAAAGCCCCGGCTTGCTCAGATGGTGCTGAGGTCCTTTGTGCCACAACGCAAACACCACAGCTTGGCTATGAACTCATGCAGGTGCTTTGGGGTGCTCAAGAAAGCAATTCAGCTTGGAGCAGCAAAGGGTCTGAACCTTTGCTGGACCTGCACCAGTGGGAGGTCAGCAGCACAAGTAGGTCAGAGCAGTGGAAAATAAATATAGAGCAAAACGGCTGAAGACCAGTGTGGTCAGGCCCACAGCATGGGCAGCACGCTGCTCTGCTACAGCCCAGTGGTACTCGTTCACACAGTGTTTGCTCTCAGGAAGGATGCAGGTTGCTGCAGTACCCACAGAGGCTGGCAGCTTGTGGGATCCAGGAATGCAGCCCCGCGGGTGGCACAGAGCTCTGTTAGGCACAGCTGAGCTCAGGATGGAGGGCTCATGCAGCCAGCATGAGGCACTCACCCACACCAAACGCTGTGCTGCGGAGCTCAGCGCTCAGTCGGATAACTCAGCGTGAGATCTCACATCTGCCTGCAGAGCTGACACATCCTGACGCTTGTCCGATTTCAAAGTTTGCATTCTGTCTTCATTTCCTAGGTCATTTCAAAAAAGAATAAAACCTGGCTTATAGCAAGGCTCAAGTTGGCCAAACTCCAAAGAACTTGCCCCCCAAAAAAGGTGTCCATGGACATCCTTCCCTGCAGCTATGGAAACTGTAGTTTACCAACTCCGGAGCAGTTACATTTCTCCTTCAAAAAAGATAAGAAAATTGCATCAATTTCTATCTGAGCAACCATGGCAACTTGTTAAATTAGGTCAAGATGTGGGAGCAGATAAGGCAGCTCTGAAAAGCTGCTTGCGAGCTGGGTGAGGAACACATCAAACGCAAATGGCGCTTCCGTCAAAATGCACCTTCTCAGCGCAACACGCACCTCCCAGGGCAGATACCATCAGAGATTGCCGCAGCTCTGATAAGGCTGTGCCACCTCCCAGGGCCACCAGCAAAACAGGCCCATGCTGACAGAGCCAAGTAATATGGGCAGGTTCCTAACACAAACCCAAAGAGCCCCCGAGGTGGTGGACGTGGTGTTCCATGCCGAGGCACCACGGCACGTCTGCTGGGCGCTGCGCTGGCTGGTGATGGGGTGCCAGTGTTGGGTGAGTGCTCCAGGAATGCTCTGGGTGAGAGATGGAAAGCTGTGGGGCAGCAGGACGGCAGTCCCCTGCTCTGCTCCTTTAGAGGCTCCACCTCCTCAGCAGAGCTGTAGAGAGCCCAGACTTTGAGTTCCTCAGCTCTAGCCACCAGATAGCACTTCCTCCCCTGAGTAAAGTAAAAGTAAAGCAAAGCAAAAACAAGAAGCCAGGACTTCTGTCTGAGAGTCCCCACCGTCCCCTCTCAGCTGGCCAATGAGAGGTCCTGCATTTCTCCATGGCCAGCCTTCTTTTTTTTTTCCTTTCTTTTTCTTTTTTTTTTTCTTTCAGGAATAAGCTACTGCAGAACAGTTCTGAGAGGGCCAAGTTCTCCTACAATTCGTCATGCAACATGTTCTCACTCGCTCTCACTGTGACCTGCTTTCAGAGCAACCTGGCTTCGCCTTGCACCCATGCTAGGCTCCCTCTACACAGGAAATATGAGGTGCTGACAGGTCAGTAGACATTAAAATAGGGATGGAGGACATCCCTAGAGTCACACATTTGCAAAACTTGTCAGCCCAAAGAGCCTTCCCATGGTAAATGCAGGCAGGGGAAGTTTCGGCTCTGAATAAGTGCTCAGCAGCCTCTGGAGAAAGCAGCACTCTGACCGAAGGATTTCCAAGTGATTGGTGTTCCTGGAAACCTCTAATTTTCCTCCCTGTTTAAAGTTTTTCAAGTAAAGCAATGAAAAAACTTACTGATCATGTCAGAGTGCTTGGGCCAGGGGATTATCTTCCCAGCTCAAAGCAGGCTTTGAAACGAGGCAAGGGAAAAAGTTATGCAGAGAAAAGCGTTTGGAAGTGTGCTCTGGCACTGCATAAACCAAAGCCTCGCTCTCCCTGTGGCAAGAGCCCAAGGACACACTTTGGGGTGCTAATGCTCCTTGGCCAAGCACTGCGTCCAGCCCCAGCTTTGGCTCCTCGCTGCAGAAGGAGCTGGGAGTGCAGCCTCTCCGCTTACATGGGCAACAGCAAATGTGGAGGAAAACTTCCCACCCCAGCAGCCAAGCTCCTTCCCAGGCAATGGGTGCCCTGCACACTTCCACAGCCCCAGTGAAAGGTGTTGTTATCAGAGGAAAAGAGGAAGAAAGAAGTGCAAGTAGCGCTCCTGGGCTGTTTTCTTAGGAACTCCAACTTCTGCGGCTGGGGCAGAGCCCCTCCTACCACTCACACCTCTCCCCACCACAACCCCCAGCAAAAGCCATTCAGGAATGGCAGAGCACACTTTTATTTTGCATAGACCTGCTCAAAACAGGCTCATTCAGCAAGGCCGAGTTGAGCTTTCTTTCTAACTAAAGCTATAGCAACAAACCACTTCCTTTTTTACACATTGCTCCTAAAATTATCTCTCCACCTCTCCTCCCCTCTGCATTTACCCCCAACAAAACTCGGTCTCAACCTGAAGACGAGCTGTGTGTGGGAGGAGATTTCAGGGACAGTCACACGTCAGGATCTGCTCTGAACCTTTTGATGATTTTTATCTGCACAACTATTTCCACTGCTTGGATCCTCTGGGCCACAGCTGCTACCAGCTGGGGAGGAGGGATCAGTGTGAACCAGGGAAAGAGCAGGCAGGAGGCTGCCCTGCAAACATTACCTGTCTTACAGGGAAATGACATAGCAGAGAATGGCTGGAAAGGATTACCTTGACATTGGCTTGAAGCCTGATCCCATGTTTCTCTCCACGAAGAAAGGAGGTGGCCAGATTGCAGGGGGACTATCATGTAAAAAAACAGAGTTCCCATGGTCTATCACCTTCTCATCTCTCTCATTGCAGGGAATGGAAAATGCTTGGAGCTGCTTTGGCACTATCCCATCCCCGTCTCACACCAGCACAAAAAGAAAAACAAAGTTCCTTCCTCCCTGCTGAAAGGGATAAGATCATTCTGCATCATGCATAGCAATGCTGAAACACAGCCAGTCCTGCCTGAGGTGGGAAACCACAAGTGAGAGGCCAGTGCACTGCATGAAAGTGGCAGTGGGGAAACCAGGGCTCTCTTTGACTTCTCAACAAAGCTTACCAGACCCCAGCTCCTACCAAAGTCAACAGGAGGCATCCAGTATAAACAACACACAAGTGCCCGGTGCTCAGATCCTCCATGAGGGTCGGAGTACCTATGCCCAAAGGATACAGCCTTGGGCTGACCCCATAAACCCTCACTCAGAGCAACCCAGAGACCCTGGAGGCTCTGCCCTTTCTTGACACAGAGGCTCTCCATGAAGCGCTGAGCACAGAGGTGCTTTGCAGGGACTGTGACCCTACCTGTGTAACCGGCGAGGGCAGCGGCAGGAATGACAGGCTTGTCCTTGTTCATGTCAGCCCGATCTCGAACATAGTCCTTGAAGGTGCCCTTGGGCTTGTGGTTGGGCAGGGCAGCAGGGTAGTCCTCCGAGTCAAAGCTGTCGTAGGAGGGGACGCGCTGCAGGCTCTGGAAGGAGGACTGGCTGCTCCAGGACTGCGTCAGACGGTCGCAGCTGTCGTAGCTCTCTATGCTCTCAAAGGAGTCCTGGCCACCCAGTTTACCTGGTGAGAAGGAAGGCAATGTGAGAGGTGCCTGGCCGACACAGGGATGCTCTCAGTCAATGTGGTCATGAGAAGGATGCTTCGCTTGCCTGCAACAAGGCAGCCAGGCAAACACTGCTATCAGGCTGTGTCTCATCATAGAACTCAAATCCAAGCCCTGAAACAAGGATATCTTCATTACCTTTGTAATTCAAGAGCAGGGCTTTCTGAGCCCTAGAGATCAGGCAGCAGAGCAAGGCAGGCAGAATCAGGGAAAAAACCCAGTGCCTTGACTCTCTAGCAAAGACAGGTGCCTGGAGCCTACTGAAAACTGTCCTCTGTTTCCAAAAGGCAGTGGCACAGAAATAATCCACTTTAGACAGATATTCAGGGCCTAAACATGGGCCCTCCAAGGCCTCTTGCTGCAGAAAGATAAGGGTCTGCAGTAATTGCCATATTACAACTGCCAGTCCTATGTAAGCACTGCTCAGGCTTATTCGAGGGCACTGGACACCCGGCTTCTTTGCTTTTCATGTTTCCTACAAAACTATACAGCAGCCTTTTATTGCCATATGTTACAGTCGACTTCCACCCCCAAATCCCCAACCAGCAGCGATTTGATGGAGGAAGGGAGCAAAAGGCTGAGAGCTCCAACAGCTATTTTTCCAGTTCTGGTAAGGTGAGCACAGCTGGGTTGTATCAAGATTACTCTCCAGGGTATTTTTAGTAAAGATCAGAACTTGAGAGGCCAGATCCTCAGCAGCACTATGCTGATTTACACCCCCTAGGAACAGCACAAGTATACCCTCTGCACTTAAAGCAGCAAGCTAAAAAAGGATACAAAGAACAAACTGAAATTGCTCTCTCTGATCTCCCTCACGCTGTCGATTGCTCAACATCTTTACTGACAAACTGAGAGCATAACAGGATCATTCAAGTTCACTAACTTCCCAAACCGGGCTAAAAACAGCTGCTGGGATTGTGCAAGAACTCCTGGAGAAATTTCCATTGGCAGAGCTACCCGCAGCTCGGGCCCAGATAGTAAATCACAGGGGAACGGGATCGTGGAAGGACGCTGGCACGCTCCCCCAGATATTTGTTGTGTTGTAGTTCGAAGAGCACTTGCTGCAAAAAGACTTAACTACCGTGGGTGTGGAGCTATGCCAAAAAGGCAGCTCTGCCCCGACTGCTGGCCTCAGCAACAGGCATCTCCTTCTTCATCCCTCAGAGATGCTCCGTCTTCAAGCAAATGAACTGGTCTTACAAGCTGGGATTTCCAGTTTAGCCCCAGCTTCTCCTTCGCATGACTTCATGAGACTCAGTGTAGCCTGGCATCCATCATTCCCCCTTGGATACCTTGCTAGTTACTTCTAGAGAGTCCAAGTTTCAAAATGATTCTCCTGGCAATATCCACGCTTCAAATTCTTTCTTTCTTTCTTTCTTTTTCTCTTTTAGTTTTTTGAGAACTTACAAAATGCGCTTCAACCAACTCCTGAATCCTGCGAGGGGAAAATATCACGGTTCTGTGCAAGTTCCTTAATTGATATAACCACTTCTCTGAGAAATACCAAGGCACAAGCTCTTCTGGATAAAGAATTAGCAATCAGCCAGATGAACAGCCTCAGCATTAGAGCCATGACTTGTGTCATTTCATTGAAAATTCACCCAAATTTGACCTAGCTGTGAGCCTTTGCAAACCATGCCTTGCACCTCTTCAGGAGAAATTTGTTAAGGAGTTTGACAGCCACGTTTTCCAACCAGACACCTTCACTGATAAGGCAGACAGAAAGAACCTCTCCTGGAACCACAAAATTAACTCCTAATGCCCACACAAAGCAAGGCAAAGTGCGACTGTCTGGAAAATCTTCACCCTAATGTCTCTCTTCCTTAAGTGTTTGACTTGACGAATGATTAACCTTATAATAGAGTGGGAGGTAGAAATGTCTGTAAATATAAATAAGTTGGGCTCTGGTTTACATTAAGGCTTCCTTATAGCAGTCTGGGAGGATTTATGCCACCCAAAGGCCATTCTACATTGCTTAAATGTAGTGCCAGTGTGAGCATACCCACAATGTGCTGCATTTCTTCAACAGCAGTCAGTAGCATTGGCTAATGGCAGGGCCTTTGGTCCCCAGTGCTGAGTGAAGGGCTCCTTCTTCCCTCCCTGGAGCCTTTTTAGGCTTTTCAGTAGGAACATGCTCAAAATACAATTACGAAAGCATCCCCGAGTCATTGCATTTCAATGAGAATTCTTAGGAAATCACCTATGTTAAGGAAAAGTCCAAGAAGAGTGAAAGACACAGACAAAAGAATGACAGAAAAGCAACCCCAGAAAGAGAAGCTTACCCAGAACTGTGACACTGCTGTCCTTTTGACTCACTGTATCATCCAAGTCACCTCTCTCATCCAGCAGAAGCAAAGTAATAAATGATATAATTAATAAATTTCCTGTCGTTAGCTCTCCCAGCCTTGAAAAAGAATGAGCAACTCAAAATGAGCTCTGCTGTGCAAGACATACGCAGTGCACACCTGCAAAGGGGCTTTCCCAGGGAACCAGCACATCTTCAGCCTTCAGTGCTGGATGAATGGGTTTAGACATTCAACATCAAATCCAGCTCACAGGAACAAGATGGCATAATGAATTTTAGGTATGGGGACACCTGGATTCTATTCAGGACACGATCGCAGAGAGGTCAGATCTCTTCCCTCTGCCTCAGGTTCCCTGCCTGGAAGCTAGAAATAATGACAGCCCTTTGTAAGTGACTTTGAGCTCCATGCATTAAACTCTTTCTTTGAATATCTACCACAAACCAGATCCCTGGCCTCACTTTAAGCAATGTAATTACAAAATAGTTGGGCACCTGGGCTCCATGTGTTCAGAATTTAACAGAATCAATTGAAAAGGCATTTAGACTCAAATCTTCTGAAGTGTTTACGTGTTTAAAGCCCATCAACTCAAACAGGGATGATGTACTTATAACTCTAGAGATGTGGGGTGCAGCACAGGATTCAGGGAGTCTGTCATTGACCCAGTGCATGATATGTGAGTCTCCTAACAAAGCACGAGGCTTGGTTTCACTGGAGCAGATCACCAGTTCAAGCAAATAGCCATCAAAGTCAACTGAGGTAATGGTAAAGACTTTGGATCGTCAAGTGTAAAAACTTTCAGAGCTTTAGACAGTAATTCCTAATGAGAACCTGTGAAGCGTTTGTGGGTTTTATTTGCCTGGTTTCCTAGGAAAGTGAGATTTCTACAACCACAGAGCAGTCTGTCCTCCATAATAATCAGAAAGCGTATTTCAGCTTCACTCAACTTTGACATCAAAGCGCAGGGCAAGAAATGCTACATTTTTGCAGATGCAAAAACAAGCAGTGGAATGGAGACGAGAAAGATCTTCTTGTTTTCCCCATAGAGAAAGGCAGAAAAGGTTCAAAGCCTTCAGAGAAACTCTGGGATTTCAACCCCAGAAATGACACATGTTGGGAAACAGCTTCAATACTGGTATTGCATGGCTTCCTGTTGGCTGTGGTCCCCACAGAGGACCATCTCCTACAGAAGGGAAGGCAGCACCCACGTTCATGTAAGCAGAGACAGCAAGAACTCAAGCAAACCATGAGAGACACCCAACCATACCTCGACTGGCACGTCCCATGCACATGTTGTCCGGCGTTACCACTTCTTGTTTGATGGTGAAGTAGTCTGTCTGCAGGGAGTCCGTCTGGACGGGGTCACGCAGGATGACTGAGGGATAGTCGTTCTCGTACTTGAGGGACAGAAGCTCTTCCGAGCTGATGGGATGGAGGGTCTGGTAGGACTCTGTGATGAAGCTGGGCTCGGAGAACTCGGAGGGAGGCACGCACTGTGCGTGCTCAATGCCATAACCTGTCGGCAGGATGAGAGGCTCAGAAAGCAAAGCAAGCAATCCTCAGATGAGGCAGAGACACCTCTAGGAGGTGGCCCTTTTATGCCTGGAAGCACAGTAATGATAACAACAATTGGGACTTACTAATGAAGTAGTCTGAAGTATAACGGGATTCTGGATACGCGGCATTCACTCCATTTGCTGGGTACGGTTTTGCTTCTTCTGCAAAGAGAAAAGGAAGCAGCTGTCACATGCCCATGGATGTATCATGCTCTGCAAAACATGCTGCAATGCAGAGAGGTCTAAACGTCCTAAAAGTCTCCTGCCTGGGTTAAACTGGGACATTCAAAGGAAACGTGCAGTTAAGTGCTGATATGCCACTGAAACACATGCTCGATACATTCAGGCTCCTTTGGGAACTGTTGCTGCAGACACACATATTTAAACAAAACAAACTAACAGTTCTCTCTGCCCATGGCTCCAGGTGGTTCTACAATGCTTGTTACATAATTTCCTCGCATCCTTTATTTCATCAGCTTCTTTCTTTACACAATTGCTCCACGTGGTTACGTGTATGATTTTATGAAAAAGACACCATTCAAGGACAGCTGTTTTCCTGGAAAACTCTCCATTTTTAGGCCAGGTAGATGTAAGTAAGTGGGTAATGCAGACCAAAACCACCCCCTACAACATTAAATTAATGCTACCCCCCCGTGTACACAGCACCTCTCGCCTGACGCCTGATGAAGGCAGAGGATCCCATCCCAAAGCTTTGCCATCCCCTCCTTCACAGATTACATACGGGAAGCACCACAAATGTTGACCTTTCTGTAGGCGTGGTTCACTGGGAACAAGCAAGCATCTCATCAAAGCAGACTGCCCATTTTCCACTGCTCTTCCTGAGCACTTTGCTGCTCCCGGCCTCAGCACCGACTTTGCTTTCCCACCTAAAGCCACACTGCTCCTCCTCACCGGTTTTTCCACGAACACCTTACTCATCCCAGGATGGCACGTGGGCAGAGATATCAGCATGGGAGACTTTTTTTTCTTTGCAGAGGGTAACAAAAATAAAATGCACTAACAACTCTGGGTTATATTTATTTCTGCTGAGGCTATAAAGAAGCAAACTGAAGATAATGCACGTTCGTTTGCAAGGAGCCTAATTTTGGCCCTCTCTCCTGGGGATTGCAGGGTGGAAAATATCTTCCAACAAAAGGAGGTTTTGTGCAAACAGAGAGACCTAATGAGAAATGCTCTTTTTCTCCCCATGGAGTCTGCCAAGGGGCAGGGAGGGTGACCACAGGGAAAGAGAGCAACCTTCAGCTATGCTTACAGTCAAGCGGAGGGCACCGCTGACTGCTGGTAACTGAAGAGGCTATTTTAGGAAGAAATTTGGAAAAAATAAGCCCGAAAATACCCAAATCCATGCAGGGAAAAGTCGCCCATCTACTGCCATTTTTAAACCCTGAGCAGGCTGTGGTCCGTGAGTCACTCCCTCGGAAAGAGCTCACAAGGGGGGAGTGTTAGCAGGAGGACAGCAGGGTCACAGTCTGTCCCAGTATGACCCCACTCCAGCAGTCACACCACCACAGGTAATGCCAGGCACATCAGGGTTAGCCAGCACTCTCAGCATCACCAGATCTGGGTGATGACGGCAGGTGACCGGGTGATGGATGCCAGAAGTGGGAATTGGTGAGAAGACCCTGTGGGCTCACCCATAGCGTGGTTCTATAGGTGAACCTATGGGAATGGTGATCCCTTCATGCTTGACATCTTCAGCTGCAAAGCGGAGAGAAGCATCTCATCTCACACGGGGAGAGATGTGTTGTACAACACCAGCACAACAGAACCCGGACTTGACTGGGGCCTGAAGATATGAGACCAGTAAGATGAGTCGCATGACTTGCAGGGAAGAGGAATCAGTCCTTGGAGTGAAGCTGGCTATTTCTTGTTAGCTCTCCTCAGTTACTCTCCAAATACTTTACGGATATTGCCCCTCTGGGAGATGTGTTAAGAACCCACCATCCAAGCCATGGCTCAGACAACTTAAGCAAGAAGTGATGAAGTCACCAACAAAGCTGAGCACAGAACGGGGATTTGTTGGTTCCCAGAGCTATGTCAGCGGTGCTGAGACAGATAAACTGTGTTTGATTTTATTTTTTTTCCACCCTCTTGGAAGAAAATCTGCAGTAGGTACAAAAGATTTCCAGTTTCTTGGTAAAAGCCGTTATCTATTTCACCCCTTTTGCATCCCCCTGACTGCAGCATCCAAACATCCATGTGTCAGTGCTCCAGGAAAACTGGAACCCTACTTGACAGTGAGCAATACAGCACCACCAAGTTCCTCACTGTACCTTAGGGAACCCGCAATAAGAGCAGAGCTGGGAGCAGACCCAGCCCAGTGCCTCAGCCAGAAGCTGCAGCACATTGCATCCCTCTCCAGCGGGTTGCAGGAAGGCAGAGCTGCGTTACAAGCCATGGCTTATAGCAAATAGAAATAGGACTGACCACAACATTTTGCTTTGTTTGGTTAAACTGCATGCTGTTGATGCAACCACTCATTAAAAATCATGCAAAACGAGAAGGACTGAACAGATACAGAGTCAAACAAAGAGCAGAAAAACAGCCTGTCATACCCTGACCCTGGGAAGAGCCGTGTTTACCTTCTGCAAACCACAGGTAGCAGTAAAATTAGTAATCAGCAATTAACATCCATTTGTCAATGGTTTCCTGGAAGGCATAACTTTGTTCCCCCTCCCCTTCCTGCCACCAGCACAGGCCTATGGACAGGCACGCAGGGTCAGCCCAGCAGCACTGGGGGTGTTCCAGGAGAGCACGTAGCTCTGCACAGAAGTGAGCTACAGGAGATCTTCTGTTAAGGATCTGAAGATCTCACACTTCAGGAACCATTCGAGTTGGAAAACACTGCACACCATCAAAATTAACATCCAAAATCAACGTGTGACACCCCCCCCACCCTTTGCAAATAAACCGAAATTAATGCCTTCAAATGCTTGTATGCAGGGACGGGCAGATATGATTTCTACCATTCCCTCCTGTGTGGGATACAGCCACACTTAACTAAATGCCATTACGCTCATTAGACAAAGAAACAAAAGCTGCTTCCAATTGCAACTGGGAAGTCAGTGTGGGATTTCGGTGGTGTTGTTGTACCTTGCTGCACCGGAGGAAGTAGTAAAATTCACAGCGGGAGCTAAATGAACTGAGCAAGAATGCTTTGGAAAATCCCACCACCATTTCCAGGCAGGCAGAGCATGAACAGGGTGTTCCCTTCCTCTTTTAACAAGTGCCAGGATTTGCGTTGCCCACTACTGGCTGCGATGCCCGTTTGAAATCTTACGGGAAAGCTGAGCTTTCAAAGCTGCTTTGACTGGGACTGCAGCCCAAGTGGGACGTCATACTCTTTGGAAAAGCCCATAACCAGAGTAACCAGAAGCACACAAATGACCCCCCTTGGAGGCCCCAGGACCCACCTTTCTGCAGGATCTCCAGGTGCTCCCAAAGGATATCTCCCACAAAGTCGGGCGCTAGCTCCAGGAAGCACTCCTTGCCCAGGGCGCAGAGGGCAGCTCCGTTCATGCAGAACTTCTGGAAATCCACTCCCTTCAGGCTGAACTCATTCACTGCCCACATCACCCAGTCCCGCACGTGTGTCTCTGTCCACTGTTGGGGATCTGCACCAAGGGGTTGCAGAAAAGATCCATTAATGAGCACCTAACAAGGGGTTGTTGAAGAGATCGTTCATGAGCAACCACAAGCCTTTTCCCCAGCAAAACAGGACACATCTACATCTATCCCAGTGGATAAGCACCTGCACAGCATCGTCCTCTAGAGACTTACAATCTGTTGGCAAAAGAGCAATATGTGGTGGGGGAATACTCAGAATAAGTTTGAATCAGCCATGTTTGCAGACATATTTCATAGTAGGAGTGAGCTTTGGGACTTACAAAAATCCTGGCAGTTCCCTGACCCCTTCTCCCACACACTCCTTCATCTTGTTGCTTTCCCCCCGTTATCAGCCTCTTGTAAAGCATCCCAGCTGCTTCCCTGCACAGTGGATGTGATTTGCAAACACAAGTCTCGCAGTCTCAACAAAGCTGCGGAGCAGTCTGGCAGTGGAGGTTATCTCACTTTGTTAACAGGACAGACGGGCGCAATCTGTCGGATGGGTGCAGTCTGCAAGTGGTACTGAAAGGTTCTGCCTGCATGTCTGGATTCTTCCAGCATAAACTGCCAAGAAACAAGGCAGTAGCACAGGATGGGCACCACGTGTTCCTGTGGCATCATGGTGGGAGATTTGTCCTCTGTGCCCGCCACAGCTGCACTGCCATCTCTTACCTTTGGGGATTCCCAGCCGCTGCTGCTCCTTTGAGAAGCCACTGAACGTGGCTTTCAGTGCCTGAGACATCATTTCCTTGCTGCTGGGGGTTAACAAAGGCACATCTGCGCATTCCATATCTGAAAGCACCAGAAGAGAAAAACAATCATAAGGACTGGGAAAGACAACAGAACGCTTTGCACAGTGAACTGAATTGTCAGAAAACAAGCAAACTGTTCCTTTGCTTCTTCTGAAATTTTTCACACTCAGACCCTCTAGCCCTAAACCTAAACCTGCAGGTGCACAAGCAGACCAGCACACAAGCCATGTCTGACAAGCTTGGCTACATGGTGCACGTGGTCTCCCTGTGAACCAAGCCACAAATGTGCTGCTGGAAATTTGATGGTGATATCAAAAAGCATCACAGACAACAGCTCACCCAGCATCACCGTCACCCATGGCTTCTGAAGCCTGTGAGATAGGTCATGAGTCCTTCACAAGACTGAACAAGAAAGCAGGAAGGAAAGCATCTCTGAATGCCTGCCTCAGTGCCGGGCATCCTGGCCCAAAGCAAGAGGAAAAGTCATGTTGAAGAATTGCTAGCAATCCCAGAAAAAGTAGGGCCACAGCAGGATGAGGCACGGTGGAGAACCGGCAGAAAAGCCATTCAAGGATGGGAGGGAAAACAAAGAGCTGGAAAATCCCACATGAGCACAGAGTTACATCATGCGAAGCCCAGGCGCTCCGTGAGTCACCGAACAATGCACAGCCGCCCCATGGGATGCATGGGGCCAGGCCAAGGGCCTTGGAGCCAGTCCTGATGAGAAGCAAAGGCCTGCCTTCCTTTCTTCCCTTTCGCTAATTTATTTGGAAGGAGGTGGTAATTTGTAGCCAAAGAGTTCCATAAACAAAAGCAATCGTTTGAAAAAAAAAAAAAACAAAAAAACAACTCAATCTGAATAAAGGTTTTGGCTCTTTTTCACATACTTCAAGCATTCCTGAAAACCATCATTTGTGGTGAAGGAAAGCCTCAAATATTCACCATCTCCAACAACTGAACTTTGTCAGTCTTGTTGTAAATCCTCTGCCGGAGGCCGGCTTCACTCTGCAGCCTATCAGGAATTTTTCAATGAAAACTGTTCCCAGTGGAAAAATGACAAGGAGCGCAAACTTTTGGTGTTTTCATCACAGCTGGATGTGAACGTCAGGAGCCCCCGTGCTCTCTGTGCTGTGCACAGGCACCTTGGCTCGCTATCATTCTGCATTAAGCTCTGATTTAATACTGCACACAACCTCAAAGCGCTCCTCTCCCAAGGATCACCAAGAGCATCCCGAGTGCAGCCCAGCTCTCCCATCTTCATCTTTGCACCTTCCACCTCCCACCCCCAAGCAGATGTGCAAAGCCATCCATGTGCCCAGCTCCCAGCCCTCACTGCTCCACTCCCCGATTCCCTTTGTCCAGGTAGCCCTGCTCTCAGCCCCGGTGCCCCATTCCTCCCCCAGCTCTGCTGTAGAAATCAAGGTCTGCCTGCCACGCTGCAACCATCAGGACCTACAAAAGCAAATAATAACATTCAAAGGCTATTTGGCAAATTACACTTCATTATTTACTGGGTTTGGCTGAGGAGGGCACGGAAAAACGAGCAGGCACCCTGCATATCTCTGCCCTCCATCTGCTGGCTTCGAGATAATGCTGGGAGAAAGTGGTTTGGTGCCCTTTTCCCTTCATCCTCATGTTACACGTTAATGCTCTGCTGGCTGTGCTCTGTGGTTATGGGGACCACCCATGGATCTGCTCCCTCGCGGCCGCTTCAACGGCAGCGCGCTGCTCCTCGGCCATGGGAAGCTGAGTCAGAGGCAAGCTCAGAAAAACATTTCCAACCCCATTTTGCACTGAATAACTCGCAAAAACCTGCACACAGATGACCTCCTTAGGCAAGCCACAAGCAGGGCTTCTGCTAGTGCTAAATTTTTCCTGCTGCCATGCAAAGGAGCATCTGTCACTGATGGGTCCATGCATTTGGGTTTGCACGGAGCCAGTGAAGCAGTTTTTCAGTAGCACCGGACAGGGTTTCAGTTCCATAAGGTGAGCACCAAAGCCAAACCAAAGCACACATCTCGAGGTTTCTCCTTGAAAACAAGATGCAATGGGAAAATTTAGAATCGGAACGTTTTTCTCTTGTTAAACCATAGCTACTGCTTAACACTTCTTCAAAACACAAAACAGCCCCAAAGTCCCACACCTGCAAATGTCTGCAGAAGTCTAATTTTAGTCAACAGCATCCTGCCCCTATAGAGGAGCTCGTGTGTGCAGCACTAAATGGGTTGGTGAAGCTGTGCGTACGTGTTTGTGGACGAGTCCTGGCTGCGTGATCTGAGGGAGAACGGGGGGGGGACAGTTTGTATTTCAATTCTGGCTTTGAGAGATACAAGATGTACTGAAACGTCGCTCTCTTGGTTAATTCCTGGGAGCACGATGGGCTTCACCTGCCCTCTGACATGGCAGTGCTCTGCAGGACCCTTCAGGAGGACACAGCCGTGGTTTTGCCGCTGTGCCCACAGCACACAGCTGCCTGCAGCTCGGGGTGGGCAGAGGTCAGAGCAGGGCAGCATTTCGGTAACAAAAGCAGGCCAGGCTTCACTCCCCTGGTTTCAACTTTCACTGTCATCTGAAACCCCTCTCCAAGATTTTAATCAAATCTTACACAAATAAAACGTCCCCTTTGTGTACCTCCTGCTGCCCACAAAAGCACATGCAAAAGCATGCGTGCGTGCACACAGGAGGGCTCGGAATGCACCAAACCCAGCACCAAACTCAGCTGCTGTACCCCAGCTTCGTTGGGCAATTTCTTATTCAAACCTAAAAACCAAGCGTGGACTTGCACTGCAGGCTGGGGTTGTTGAATGGGTTTTACAACACCCATTAAAGCCTCATTGACACGGCTTGCACGTGCAGAGTGCTGCCAAGATGCCACATCTCCTGCTGCTGCTGCTGTACTGACAGTGAGCAGCATTTGATTTTCCTCCTGGGAGACCAGGCAGGGTACGATGGTTTGGTTTTAAATACTAACAGGAGTTGCAGGCGCACTGGAAAATTATGTCACATCATCTCCAGCATCTGTAGAGCAGAGATAAGCAATTTTCCTTACACGGTAGGAAGGCAGAGGGATGTTGATGCAAGTGTCTGCAGCTTAGCAAAGCAAAGAGAAGACTGAGGGCTCAGCCTGAGATCCTGAAGGCTTCCCAAAACCAGACTTGGTTTTTCCTCCTTTACATCCCTGGGGAGCAGATAGACATAATGATGGCAATGATCCTGCCATAGCCAGCAGCCAGCATCACATCCCTATGTGGCTTTTAAGCTTAAGAGGATCCACACCAAAGCCACCATCCCAGGTAACTAGTGATGGGAGGCAGTGACCTCAAGTTGTGCCAGGTTGGATATTAGCAACAATTTCCTCTCTGAAAGAGCAGTGCTGCACTGCACGGCTGCACAGGGAGTGGGAGTCACCATCCCTGGTGTCCCAGAGCGATGGGATGTGATAGTGGGCACAGCGGAGTGGGCTGGGGTTGGACTGGGGACCTCGGGGGTCCTTACCAACCTTAATCACTTTATGATGGCACTGCAGTAAGTAGGTGCTGGATAAACAGACACAGAGACTGTGAGAAACGCGCTGAGGCCAACATCACCGAGTTCATCTCCCAGACAAATTCACATTCTGCTCTCCACAGGCTCCACATGTATAAACTATTTCTATGCATCTGATCTTTTTAAAGCACTACGATTTACAAACTTTCGGGATTTTGACCTTAAAATGTAAGTGACTCTGCTGCACGTCAAAACATTAGCATCTGATTGCATAAGCAAAATAAATGGCAGTCAAGAGAAAAAGCTGGAGGACAGGAGCAAAGTCATTTTTCTCCTTAATTTCCACTTGGAGTCAATGCCCCCTTTAAGCTCCCCTCAGCCACTCACTTTGTTTCCCATCAAAAGCCTCAGTGTGCCCTTGTTTGGTCCCCACTGTTTTACACAGTAGCCTGCGTGTAGATGGATGCCCAGCAGGTCAGAGCAGGGCCAGCTGACCCCACAGCCCCCCCTGCCCCTGCTCTGCTGGATGCACACCAGGTCAGGGACCCAGCACACCATTCTCAAAGGTAAAAGCCTTCCTGGGACAGGGATTAATCCAGCGGTGTGCCGATATCACAAGGATGTGGGGCGCACTGAGTGCTTGAAGGAGGCGTGAGAAAAGTTCTGGAAAAGGTGCAAGTCGGCATGGAGTCAAGTCAAGAAAACAATCACTCCCCGACCACGCATCCAACATCTGCATGAATTTATGCCCAAATACCTCAGAAGAGCTCAGTCCTTGAGCCGTAGCTGGCTGAGATGCTCCTATGAGCACCCGTGCATGGCTCTGCTGGAGGATAATTCAGCCAGGTCAGAGAGGAGGCTGTGTCCTCTGGGACCACGCTCACAGAGCCAGCTTCTGCCACCCCAGGAACATCCCAGTGCTGCCCCCACAACCCTATTTGCCTGCGATGGAGCAAGAGGAGTTTCTCAGAGATTTGGCAAGAGGACCAAGGACTCATTTGCTCTCCTACTTTCCCCTGCGCCACCAAGCTGCTCCACCCCACAGGGAGCCCACCACCACCCCATCACACGGCACACAGATTCTTCCACCCCAACCTTCCCAAGGAGCTAAGCAGGGCAGGGCTAGCAATGAGAGGCAATTCCCAAAGTCTCCCAGCTGGCAGGGTTCAGCTGAGAAACCTTTCTCAGGAAGAGAGAAGGCTGGAGAGAGGGGGGCCAGGAGCTGAGACCCTTCCCACGCTCCCCAATGGGGCACAGCAGAGGCACCATCTCCCACATATCCCATTTCAGGTCCCTTTCCCCTAGGGCAGATTTGCCTTCCCCAGGTGCCCCGCGCAGCATCGGGGCAGGATCGCCTGGGCAAATAACCCCAACTGAGCCCCACTTATTTAGGCGGGATTAGGCAAAAATTTGTCTGCACTTTTGAACTGTTTTCACAAGCGCAGCCTCTCACTCCCACGCAGGAAGCAGGAGCAGAGCCGGCCTGTTCCAATTAGGGCTCCTCAAACCAAAAGGGCAGCGAAACTCAGGGGAGAAAAGGAGAAGAGAGGGAAAACTGAGGAGGAAGGACAAGTAGGAGGAGATGCTGGGGACAGAGAGCACTGAGATTTGTACCCCTCCCGCAGCACCTCATCATGTTTCTCTCTCCCAGGCATGGCACGAAAGGGACTGACATTTGCTATTTTAATTTTAAATAAATACATTTTAAAAAAAGAAAAATAAGCTTCTTTTTTTTTTTTTTTTTTTTCCTCCTTCAAGTAGTGAAAAATAAATACTCCGAGATGAAAGGGGTTTGAAGAGAAAAACAAGAGAGGAAACCAAAAGCCCGCACTGCTTAGCGCTGCAAAAAGAACAACAAAGCCAGCTTTCTTCCGGCATTCAGCAGCTTTCTTATGGAGATGCAGCGTGTCATGGGGGCGAGTTCTCCCACTAAATAAAGGGCCTGGAAACTTGTCCTCTCAGCACGCAGATAAAAGGGTTTCTGCCGAGTTTGTACTTGGAGCATCACGGGGAGCAAGGAATGGGAAAGGTTAAGAGGAGGGTGGGACCGGCTGTCAGGATGCTCTTGCTGTTCAGCCCTGGGCTTTAGGATAAATTGCTACCCATCATGTAAGGGGTGTGAGCTGCTCTGGGGTGCTCACGGCAGCTGTGCCCACAGCCCTGCAGCACCCTGTGCTCACAGCAAAGCCTCCCAGCACTGCATTTCCAACCTGTGGGCACCGCCCTGCTCTGCTCACAACACAAAAAAAAAAACAAAATATGTAAGAATATCCCAGCCACCACCCCAGGCCAAACCTGGGACAATGGTGCCTCTAGTCCACAGGGTCACATCCCCATAGGTCACGTCCTCACGCTCTGTAGCACTGAGGTGTTTCATCTCATCAAGGCTTACTTTGAATGGGACCAGCCTTGCAGCAAGAAAAGAGAGGAAAATGGAAAATAAAGCAATCCAAATGTCAGTGTTGGTTTTGGCTCGTATCTCTTGGCCATGGACCAGGCAGCAGCACCGACAGGTGAGAGGATGCTTCACAGCCACCCAAACAGCAGCACCACCACGCTGACCTCCCCTGCTGCCCGAGCTTCTTTCCATTCTCTCAGTCACAGTTTCATGCCGTGGGTGTTGGATGTGGACCCTGGGAAAGCGGCATCCCCTGCACTCACAGGGGCTCGCTTCTCCCCGGCGTTTGTGGGGGAGAAGCACGAGACAAAGCCCTGGATTGAAGCTCAGCAAAACCACAGGGCTTGAGTCAACGCTTGTTGTGATGATGAGAAAGTTTCCCCAGCTCGGCAGGCAGGACAGGACCCGTGGCTCTGGAACTGGAAGTCAGGCTTCCCCTGGTGCAGGGCTTCACTGCATCCTCCTTATCTCAGCTGCTGGAGGGAGCGTGGATGGAGCAGAGGGAGCACTGAGGACCTACAGCCACCTCTGGGCTTCGATGTGGCCACGGTTTAACGACACTCATCAAAACTATGCAAAGCAGCCAGTGAAGGCAGCAGAAAGGTTTTTCCACCGAGATCTCAGTGGTTTAGATGCAGCAACTCTGCTAACCCAGCAAGCCCCCTGCAAACAAGCACCCGTGAATCAGCTTTGCAACGGCTCCTCTCACTTCACGTCTGTGAGCCTCAGTGCTGAAACTTTTTGTGAGAGCCCTTCCCGAAGGTGCAGCCCCAAGCACAAGTCTGGGTTTAGTGCAACCTCTGCAAAGCCCACATATGTGCAAGGTGAGCTCCCAGCTCAGCGCTTTGGAGGTGGCCGCAGCGGGAGGTTGGGGTAGAAACACAGAATGGCTCGAGTTGGAAGACACCCCTAAAGGCCATCAAGTCCCAGTCCCCTGCAAGGAACAGGGACACCCACAGCTCCAGCCGGTGCTCAGAGCTCCTACAGCCTGACCCTGGGTGTCTGGAGAGATGGGGCATCCATAACCTCTCCAGGCAACCCATACCAGTGTTGCACTAAATGAGGCTGCAGCCAACAAAACCAGCATTGCACAACGTCCACGTGTCCCCAGGCTCCTGGCTGGGAGTCCAAGTCTCTTTTTTTGGGTCGTCAAGCCCTTCTCACCCTGCTTCCCCATACAAACATCACATGAGCCGCTGGAGATGGTTTGCCTCCAAAATCTCCTTTGTAGGGCTGGATGCTCCCTACCTCCAATGAAGCTGCTCTCTCCTATAGGAAATGCTTCCCCTGTGATAATTCATTCTAATTCCCACTAACCACTTTGCTAAATAGCTCTAATCCCCATGCACAGGCACACACACACACACTAATGGGAGAATGGGGAGGGCCCAGCAAAGCCTGTAATGGACACCCAGCCCTGGCTGAAAGGAGGTCAAGTGTAAATAGTGAGGCCAGGTCACGCCTGTGGCAGCCGCCTCACACCAGTGCTTCAGCTCAGGGAGATGCTCCTCTGCAAACAAGCAGCAAAAACCCAGCTTCTCACTCCCCCACCCCCCAAGTCCCAGCAGCAAAGCTCTAATTGCTCAACAGCAATGGGGGGGGGTTGGAGGGGGTGAACCACCCTCCTCAAACCCAGTGATGCTGGCTGAACAAACAACCAGATATTCATTTGCTTCTTGGATGGCTGCCTGAGGTATTCGAATGGCTCACGCCTGGGCCCAGAAGCCTCTTGAAATTCCTTACTCTCTGCTGGTGAGGCTGGAAACCCTGTAAGATTTAATGACCCTTCAAGGTTCACGCAGCTGCCCTTCCCAAGTCAAACCAAGGCTGGGAGCTCCAGGGAACAGGTAGTAGCCCCCATCTCACACACCCAACACTTCCCTGCAGGAAGCTGCTGAACAACTTGTGCTGGTCCCATCCCCATGGCAATGCCATGGGACACCTCTGCTGCAGTGACACGGCAGAGGGTTCATCCCTGGAGCAGGATGCTCAGGCACCACATGCTGTGATGTAGTTATTCAGGACTGCAAGAGCGCACACAGGTTGGATCAAGATGCTACATAACCCCAGCCTAGCAGCTCAGATTGCATATCTCCCTTTTCAAGCAGTCTCTCCTTCAGATATTAATCTCACACAGAATCACACAGAATTGTATGATCTCGCTCTCCTTCATCTTCCAGACACATGGATGGACGCATTATGGACAGACCCAGCTCTGTTGCTTCCAGCCGCTCACTCTGCTTGCTGCAGGAGGCACAGCACTGCTGCACTTCACATGACAATCTCCCAGAAAACAGCCAGCAGTGATTTTGCAAGTCAGGGTTGAGGTTAATCAGCAGTACATTGTGTGAGGAAGATGCTGTCAGGATAGGAAGTGTGAAAAGGGAAGGCTGAGATATTTTGGCAGGGCTGTCCCCCCGCTGCAGGGATATAGGCCAAAGAGACTTTTGGTCATGCTTAGGTCTTTCATCACCCCACAAACAGATCCCAACCCACCAAGCCTGCTCAAGCACACCTGAAGAACGTGCTGTGCCAACAATCTGTAAGCAGCTATGCATGACCTCATGGCTGGAGATGGTTTCAATGCATCTCTGCAGTCACATGAACTGACTCTGTGCCCAAACGCCATTAGTGCTGTCCCTCACCATGACACAGTGCACTTCTCATGAAAAAGCTCTACACAGATGTCCCCACTGCTGGGACTCCACTGCCAGACCAGTCCTAAAAGGCAACCAGAGTTCTCCTGGCCTCAGAATGAGATGAGGCATGCAGCTGCTCAGCCAAGTCCCTCCTTTCTTTTCCTTCCCCTCCAATCTGTCCCAAGGAATTCCCCAACCTCCACTTGATTATCAGCCCAGCCCAAATTCAGGGTAAACTCTGTGTGTTGGCATCAGCCCTTGCCCTCAGGCTGCATGGATGCCACGTCATGCCAGACATGTGGGGACTACATGGCAGGACACAGACTGAAGCGCCCTCGAGCCAGGATTATACTTAGCCCCCAGACTATCCCTCTCCACATCAAAGCTGCTTTTCTCTGCTCACCAGCTCTTTCTCCATTAAACCAGCAAGTTTGCTGAAGCAGGAAGGACTGGACCTGCTACAGGGAGCACGTTGTCAGTGTACATGCAATAAGAAGTGCCCATAAGTCACAAGCAGCAAGCGCCTCAGACAGCATCCCTGGAGCACAGGACATCTCTATGTGATACAGTGATGCAGAAAGCACCAAGTTGCCAGTGAGGAAGGCAGCAGCAGGTCAGCTCCTGAGCACACACACTGCCCAGGGCGACAGACTCTGGGGGTGAAGCTTGCCACATAACTCCGCAGCTGCAGATTCCTGCCTGCTGCCCATCCCACCCCACCTCCGCAGCCTCCCCAGCCAACCCTTAGCTCCAGGGCAGCGCCAGGCAGACACAGAGCCAAGCCCACAAGAAACCATTGCTCAATGCAACGGTGCAAGTCGCAGCGCATCACACCCCCCTGGATTGCGCAGGGATGGCCGCTGCCTCACCAGAGAAGGCCCTATTTCTAATATCAGCCTCTCTTTTCCTATGCAGCAGAGAGTATTTCAGCTCAGCAAGCAGAGGACGTGTGGAGGAGGACAAGGAGTACAGTCACCACCAGTTCTCCGTCCCACTGTGTCACCTCTTCCTTCTCTGCCTCCATCACAGGACACAAGGATGCCAGCTCTGTCCTTCTGCACCAGGCTGAGCTGCCCAGCTTTGCAGTTGCAAAAGGAGGAGAGGAGAGATGAGCTTATTTCTCTTTCAAATCAAACAAATAATCACACAGATTTTTGCAACCACATTAGGTTTGGGAGGTCGGAGCACAGCTGGTATATCTCAGCACTGGTTGCTCTAAATCACATTAAACCAAAGACAGTCAATCTTTGTAATCAATGAAGTTATTGTTAACTCTGCAGAACAAATAGCAGCTCTGCCAAGAGATGGAGGTAGCACAGCAATCCATACACCTCTCATCCCCTTGCACTGTGCATGGATTGACATCTTTGCAGCAATGGAAGTTTTTCTGATGAAAACTTGAATTTACAAGTGCCCCAATGTCTCTGAAGGCATCGTATCCTTCCTCATCAACGTGGTTCACAGATATACACAACAGCCCCCCCACAGCTGAAATTAGAACCTAAGCTAGTAACATCCATCACACAGCCCATGCATCTCCCCTATGCTAACTGCATCTCTCAGAGCAGCAGCATTTAAAGGAGAGGAGAAAGAACCACCTAGAAGGGGCTGAAAGTCCTCAAAGCAAACAGCCTCTCCTTTTCCCCAGGCAGCACTCCACTAATGCAACCCTACAGACTGCAAGTGTCCCCAGGCACACCCAGCTGGCATCTCCACGAGCATCACCCATAAGCATGAGCTCGCACTGTCTGTCCCATCACACAGTAAGGAACCACACGTGCCCCACACGCACCTCAGTTTGAACATCCCCAAGGGTGAACTCTTTCAGCTCCTCCAGGGATGGAAGTCAGAAACAGCCCTGGGAAAAACCATGGGAAGTAAAACTCTGCAGACCACGCTGGACTGAGTGCGTTCGAAATATCGTTGCCAGACCAACTGCATTTCACAACATCCCGGGAACGGTTCTCCTTCTGCTGTTATTGTTTGGAAGTGGACAAGGAAACAAAGGCAAGGAACAAGTGGATTTTCCCAAGCACAAGAACAGCCCTGAGATTTAAACCTCCTCCATGCTTCTCAACAGTTTCAGATACCAGGGCTCCCAAAAAGCAGGTTGAGCTCAGAGCTCTGCACCATTCAGGCTGCGCTGTGAAGCCTCCAGGTGAACAAACAGCCCCACTGAGGAGAGCAAGAGTTTCCCCAAGCGGCCCCAGGAAGCTTTTCTCCTCCAGCTCTGACTTCTAGGAATATTCCCATCAGGGACCAGTGCAGCAGTTGGACCAGACAAGCCTTGGGAAGAGAAGAAAGGTGGGAGTGAGCAGGGGAAGGCAGCCAAAACCATGCTGGGCTGCCCCATCAGCTTCAGCCATCCCCATCCCTGCACCAGGATGGCCAAGGGGAGGATAATGTCACCTACTGGCCTCAGATGGGACAGCAAAGGGCTGGCAGGGATAAGCTGGGGGGCTGGGGGTGGAAACCCTGAGTTTGGAAACCTTCACACAGGCTGTGGGGATGGGAGGAGAGAGGCTGAGATGCTCACAGCCCTCGCATCCACCCCGTGCACAGCATCCGGAAGCTATTAAGGAATTACAGCCTCGCTGGCCCTGAGCCTTCCCCGGCAGAAGTGCCTGGGAGCAGATGGTGAAAGGGCTGATTGAATTCGGCTGCTCAGGCCAAGAGGCTGTTAGGAGAGATGCAAATGGAGAAGGGAGTGGGGGTGTCACTCGGCTACTCAGGAGCCAGAAGCCCTTGCCAGGAACTTTGGGAATCCTCCACTGATTGTAATGAGCCCTGGGATGCTGCAGCTTTGGGCTGGGTCACTGCTCCTGAGCCACAATGTGGGTTTATGAGGCTACCACCCACGGGGCCGGGCTGCAGAACTGAAGTGTGCAAAGAACAACCTGGTCTAATCTCAGAGCATCCCCAGAGACAGCAGGAAGGCACGGGGCACAGGCTGCTGCACTCCTCTCAGTGGGAACGGGGCTCGGATGATGCTCACTGGAGAAAAGGTCTGGTGAGAGAGGCATGTAGTATGGAAAAAAGAAAAAGCAGGCCAAAAAGCATAAATAAATAAGTCATCCACGGTGCCATTTGAAGGTAAAGTTGGTGCCCGCAGCCAGCAAACACTGATGGAAGATTCCAAATCGCCTGCAGGCAAAGGAAAGGTTTTAAAAGCCCTGGGAAGTGGGGGAAGAAAAGGGATGAATGACCCAAAAAGCAACACAAAGCCAAGCTCTGGGCTCCCTGCCCTGGCAAGTGGCCCCACACCCCCATACCCTGGGGAGCAGGCACTGGCTCCAGGGCCTCTCTGTCTCAAATCTTTCTTTTTTTTCCAAGCAAATCTCTCTCTTTTCCAAGCAAGAAACTTCCAACAACTCCCCAGGCTGGCTTCGCTCCCCGAAGTTGGGCAATCACAACGCTCGTCAGGGCTCTGACGAAGGCGCGGGCATGGAGAGCTCCATGACCGTAAGGGGATCTTTTTGGAGCAATCTTTTCCGAGACAAGTCATGAGATTGTTTCTTGCCTGGAATTTGCTCCCACGGCTCCCATCGGCCCCTGATTGCTGAGTCAAGAGATCTCTGGGCTGTGCCCTCCAGATGAGTAAATTAATTGCCTGGGGGGGAGGAGGGCAGGGAGGGGACAGCAGCACACGGCAATGACTCTCCGGCCCGCGTGCGTCTTGGCAGCGGCTCTGCTGCTGCTTTGCGATGCATGGAATTAGTCACCCCATTAGCAAGAGCGGTTACACACAGCTGTTTAAAGGCACATTATCCCTATCCATCCCTTTTGCTTTTCTGCTGGATTTTTTTTTTCCCCCCATATTTCCCTTCTTTTTGATTTTGTTTCTTTTTTTGAGGATACCCAATGAATGCCTGGGACCTGCAGTTCCCAAAGCAGACATAACCCAGAGATGCCAAGCAGCTTAGGCTCACCCAGCCCTGCTTCCCCATCCCTCCTCGCCCTGTTGACGTAACCCATCCCTCTGCCGGGTCACTCTATAGGATCCATATGGCAACGGCTGCTCGAGGTTGAGCTGTTTGAACGCAGGAACACGCGAGAGTCATCCAGCTTGAAGGCAGAACACACGCACGGCCGGGGCCTTTCAAGTCACAAGCTCTCGAGCCAGCTCCAAATCTGGAGCCGCTTAAAGGGATGGAAAACAGCGCCAGTGACTCAGTGCCCCGCTGGGCCACAGCTACCGTGACAGCCCTGAAAGCCCATTGCTGACGTTGGAAAGCGAAACTTTTCCCAGCCCCACAGCAACACCAAGCTGCCCAGAAGCAGGGACAGCACAGTGAGGCTGAGCCTGGACATCTCCATATCCCATCCTGGAGAACACCCCAAGCAATGGCATGGGGATGGAGGAGTTCTTCCCATGTTCAGCTGCAAACCAGGAGGAACTGCACTTGGTGACCTCAGCCAAGCAGTTAGGGGAGGCAAGAGGCTGCATGACAGGCCCTGAGTGTTTTAAAAGAGAAAGCATTTGGGATTGTGTTGGGAAACCGCTTCTCATAATGCTGTGTAAAAAAAATCTCGAGCTTCACGTGCTCCACTGTGGCTTTTTCAGTTTTTTCAGTGGAAAAAGCCAACGGTGCTCAGCTTTTGCTGTTACTTCTGATGATGGTTCACATTTTCGGTAAACAATTTCTCAAAACTTTAAGGTAAAAAAAAGAAAAGTCTTGCTGCTCTACAGCTTCCAGAGCACTGACCAAAACGGAGCGGCTTTGCACAAACACACGCAGTCAACCTATTAAAAAAAAAACTTTCATGTGGGTCAAAAAAGCCACATTTTGATTACTGCGATAGATGATGCTAACAGGAAAAAAAAAAAGCAACACGAAACAAAGCCCAGAGCATTCCCAGTGTCTGGATCCAGTGGCCTGTGCCTCAGTTCCCCTACATTCAACCTCTCCCTGCCCTCTGTTGATGTCAGAAGTTGGGATCAGCGTCCCTGAAATTTTAGGGCTGAGCACCCAGCGCGTGGTGCAGCGCACAAACAGCGACATCCCACTGTTTTGCTCTTCTCGTGCTCCCCAGCAGCCATCTGAAGAATGCCCTGGAATCGTGTCAAATATTTTAAATGAGACAGGGGGAGAGGGGGCACGGGGAGGGGAGCAGATCGGGGGGAGCGCTTAGTTTTGACTCAGTGTCTGGCTTCTTTCATCAAACCCACATTCCTAATCATGCCATCACCCTCCGGGAAAGTGCGACAACGTACATAATCCATGTGGAGCCAATTTAAAATCCCCTCCATGGAAGAAAACGCGTTTCATTCATTAACAAGCTCTGAATGCTTCACTGGGGTAAGGAGCCGGCCTCAGCCATCCCAGCTTACCCATATGGGCAGAGCCACATCCTACAGGAGAGCAATCCCCAATGAACCCAGGCACAGCATATGGCTCGGCCCAGTGCACACACTTGTTGAATTACACCGGGTCTGCATCCACCTGAGGTAGATGGACGTCTCCACTCCTTCTGGCATCATCACAGGAGAAGTGGAACATCTGGAGCCCTGCCTCACTGAGCTGCACAGCTGAGTGCTTCCTGTGGAAAGCTGCTGCCTTGCTACGTCAGCCCGACGCTTCCATCAAGCATCCCAGGCAAAAAGGAAGCCCTCTTCCCAGTATTAAGATGAAAAGGGGGGAATGGGGCTAAAGCTCCAAGCAGCCATTCAGCCCTTGGCCTCCACAGGCATCATCTGGACGCATAGAACAGCCTTCCCCATGCTGCCCAGCACCTGCAGCCATCCAATTCCATCAAACCATGATGCAGATCTGCATGCACACAGGATCTTCAGTATCCTCCAAAGCCTGACATCTCCCAAAAGGAGCAACAACAAAAAAAAGGCCTTTTCCTCTCTGGGATAGAAAGCTGCTCTTTATTCCATGCATGTGCAAGCCACTGTGCTCCAAGAGGGCATTTTCCTGGTGGGCATCGCTCCATGGGGAGCAGATGCAGGGCTGAACAGCACAACATCCTGGCTTCTTGCAAATGCACAGCGAAGCTGGCACGTGGTGCACAAAGGCGCAGAACAGAGGGCACCAGGCAGCAACCACAGCTCGAGACGTGCCAAAAAACTGTGCACGATCAGCAAGATCAGGGAGGTGATGGGGAAAACGTATTGCGTGGTCGTGCTCAGACAGACGTCGTCCCAGCGACTTGACGCCGCTCGGGTCACTGAGGACCAAACCAAGGCTCAGACTGCTGCCAGTTGAGGAGAGGGGAAGAAAGCAACACACAAATGTGCAGTTTCATCTCACAGTTCAGACAGGAGTGCTGGGTTTGCTCCCCACGCAGAGCTCAATAAGCCCAAAGTTACTCTGAGCCACCCACTGCAGGCAACAAGAAAACAGCACAATTTTGAGCACCTCTGAAGGTGAGTGCTGTGAGTTTGCTGCCATCTGAACACACGCGGCTTGCAGGAGCCCAGGTTTTGCATGCAAACGTTTGCAGTTTTCTAATGTTACAAGCACACGCTCTCAGATCCAGCGGTTCTCTGCAGCCTAGATGTGAAGGCGGAGCCCCTGAGTCAAACTACTGAAACCACCCTGATCTTTTATTTTATTTTTTAGTTTCTTTTGTCATCTCTCTGGACTCAACATTGAGCCACGTATCCCCTCTGGACAGCAGCCACTCCCTGATTCAAGGAGATATTCATGCAGATAAAGTGTCTTGCAGATTTGCACATTTTCCCATAATTACCACCAGAGCCTGAAGCAGCCACAGACACAAATCCTGGAAGCTGGGGTCTGCACAGAGCACAGCTACAGACCAGGGACACAGAGGCAGCTGCAAGGCACCCAGCCCACAGCAGGGCTGCTATCTGTGCAGCCATCTCCCAGCTTTGTCATCAGGAGGAGCAAATTCCACGCAAACCCAACACAGCCACTTCAGCTAAAACGAAAGCCTCTTCAAGGCTTGAGTGCCCCCGCTCCCAAATTCCACTGCACCTGGGAAAAATGTAGAAGCTTGTAGGAGAATCAATAAATATTTATTGTTAAACCAGCAGTATTTTGACTGGAGATGTAAGCATGGCCTGATGCCAGTGTAACCAGAGCCTCTTGGCCAGCACTGCAAACAAATTTTCTTTCTGTATCTAGTTGGGAGATTATAAACTACACAATGAAGGGGGGAAAAAAAAGAAACACAAGGCAGTGAGCAGCTTAGTCACGGAAGAGGAACAAAAGAGCTCAGATGTATAACTATGCCGGGGGTTAAAAAATAAATAAAGGGATGCAGGGCCAATTTTTGACTGTGGGACAGCTGTACCATTTATATCAGCTACAGATCTGTCCCATTGGCTCCTGCAGCAATGAGGCTTTCTCCTGGATCAGAGCATCCCTGCCTTCAGGAGCTGTGCTGATTGGGACAAGCTGCAAAGCAGCCATGAGCTCACAGCCAGCAAGTGGATTGGGGAAAAATCTGTTGGGATCCCCAGCTTCACAGTGCAAAGAATGGGCAGTCTGCTCTCAGCTTAACCAAAGCAGATCGTCCCTGATTTCATTGTGTCTTTTGCCCCCTGGCAAACCTTCCTACCCAGCACAGGTCTTTCCCCGAGTTAAATGTGAGATGCCCGCAGCTTCATCCTTTCCATTCATTCCAAGGATAGCAGTAACACTTGTCTCCCAAAGTCATGCAATTCATTGCCTCCAGGCAGCTCATGTGCCCATGCAAGTGCCAGCTGATGGTGCTGAAAGGAGAAGAATCCCTTTAATTGTCTAGGACAAATCCACATGTGTTTGGTTTATTTCCTTCCCCCAAATCCCACCACACTGCAGCCACTCAGCGTGGCATCCCTGCACATTTACATCCCTACAGTTTGCTTACACCTGATTCCTCCTCTTCAGGTGCCAGAGATGGATCTGCTCCCACCAAAACACCACCCTTCCATCTCACTCCCAGTATCCAACTGCCATTTTGAAGTCTAACTTCAGGGTTCGGGCTGCTGAAGGTAAATGGGAGCTCTGAGTCTGCAGAGCTCAGAGGCTGCCATGCACTTTCTTTCCCAGCTTCCTTCCACATCCACCCAGAATTCCAGCCCCAGGCAAGGAAAGCAGCACCTTTGAACCCTAAACCTGGACCTGATGCTTCCCCAGCTAAGCCACGTGGTGGATCCAGATCAAAATCCCCAAAGCCACCATACTGGTAAAATCTAGCATGCCAGGGTCCCACCAGTGAGTACAGGCACTGCCTGCCAGCAATCCATCATGGATTCAGGACAGCAGACCACTTGCCCGTCAGCTCCCTTTGGAGCTTATTCCTGCATGAGACTATGTTATCCCTTCATTTTATAAGGCTCATCAAAGCATAGCACACCATAATTACATGGCAAATTAGAGGCCACTTCGTGTAACTACGCTGTAATTGCACAGTTGTTACATGCTTTGTGGACGGCGTGATGAAAACATGGAAGGAATGGGGCTCTGTTCCTCTTTCTTGGAAATTCTGCCCTCTGTACCAAAGTTAAAAATACTTTATCCAGGGATGACTTCAGGGTGTTTATCTCCAAAGGAGGCCGTGAAGGAACGGTTGCCCTCTTTCCAGTTCTTTGTTCCTCAAGTAGACACAAGTTGACACTGAACAAGCTGGTGACAGCCGGGTGCAGCCAGCCCCCTCCCTGCTACGAAACTATCATCCCCCATCCTAGCTGGATACCACAGTGATGGGCATTTTGTAAGCGCATAGAAAGATAATTGCTCTTTTTCAACTGAGATTCTCACCTCTTACAGCGGCAATCAGCATTGAAAATACTGCAGGAGCCCGAAGCCCTCATTTATTGAGCCTCGCTGCCGGCTGATGATTTGTGCCCACATAGAACAACGCGCTGCCAAAGAGGAGCTCTCACTTTTGCTGTTGGTGCAGAAGCAAAAGCAATCAGGAAGATGCCGGACAGCATTCTCTGCTGCCCTGAGATCACCGAGACGCCCAGAACAGCAGCTGACCCCGCCGCAAGGACCAGCCCCGTGTGAGTGCTGTGCAGAGGTAACCCACCAAACCCATCTCTGCAGAAGTGCGATCCCCGAGTGTGCTCCTTTCTGTTCCCATCAGCTCCCAGACTGACCCCCTGGGGTGGGATGCTGCTGCGCACACAGATAAAAACTGTGCGGGAATGAACGATGTGTGTTTGGAAACTTGTGCTCTCCAGGATCTCATCGGAAGGCTGCGACGAAGAAATGCTCAGGCTTGTGAAGCAATCTGCCCTTTCCCTGCAGCAAGGCACAGCACAGGAGGGAACACACCCGACAGATTTGCTCAAATACGAGCTTCCCTCACTTGGGTGCACTAAAAGTGAAAGCAAAGGACGAGAGGAGATAACCCCGGCTCTGGGAAGGGGAAGCCGAGTGCTGCAGGCAGATCCTACATCCCAAGACACTGTGCAGAAGCTGCCTGCTTCCCTGCAGCAATCGCAGCAGGAGAAACCTCGCTGATCCCAAACACTAAACAGAGGGAAGGGCTCTTGCCAGATCAAACACCACCCCCGGGATGCCACCCACACACAGGCCAGTGGAAATATGTGCCTGTCTCCCAGCTGGCCCTAGGGTACATATGGGAAGAGCCTAAACGGATGGGTCCTGTCGGGATTTCACAGCCCAATCCTATTTCTGTGCTGGGCAGAAGGATGCCCACCACCAGGATGCACCCAGAGGGGAGGGAGGAGAGAGGGGAGTGGATGCAAAGCTCAGCACCTCTGCCCGCACATCGCACCCTGCCCTGCGAGAAGCCACGGGGCAGCAGGTCTGCAGCTTCCTTAGCAAGAAATGCAGTTATGTCTCAGCACCGGGAGCCCCAGTGACACACTGCCAGCTTCCAGCAAGGGCTGCAGGACTGCTTTAAACTCCAACCGCAGAGACCAGACAGAGCTCTGCAGAACTGGAGGAAGCAAACCGATTTGCAGAGGGCAGCGTTTACCAGTTGCAAAGTTCAGTTCCCGGTAGGGCTGATTTGTACCTGGTTTGGGTTCTTCCCTCAGTGGATGAACTTTGAAATATCCACGATAATAAAGCTGGTAAATGAAGTCTGCTAACCCACAGGTGGATCAGATATATATTCGCAACTTAAACTATGTTATCATACACTTTTTCATAGCATTACAATGAACACCCCCTCCTCCCACAACTTGCATATGAAAGGAGAAGACCACTATGGGGTACTTTGGCTCCTGACCCGTCACCCTCAGAAGTTCTGGCTGAAAAGAGCAGGGAGTTTGGCTTTGGACACCATGTAGAACTTCACATCCCTTTCGAGTTATTTTTAAGCCCTTTGGACACACTGCAAATCCCATCCCATTTTTGCACGCCGAGGCTGCAGCACGTGTGGCTCAGAACAGGCTTTTGTGTTGGGGAAAAAGGGGAAATCTGCACACAGCCAATGCATCTCTGCTGTTTTACAGGGCACCAAGCACCTGGCACATGAAATACTTCGCACAGCTGAAAACTTGTGCCTCTAACGGCTCCCTCTGCCTAAGATTAACCCTAAGGACACTGTAGAGCAAACCTGCTTAACTGCCTTGCTGGCACGTAAAGAGATGAGTGGCTCATCTCAACCAGTCTATACCCATTTCAAAGGGCAACAGGACACATCTGATGGCAGATTCCACAAGAAGATACCAAGGGCTGAGCAAACAGGACCTTGGCAGCAGTCTGAAATAGACTGGAGCAAAGAAAGCGTGGTGTCCCCTATTTGGGGCATCGCTGGATGCCTGAAACAGAAGGCAGCAGCATCTGCACTCCCTCTCTCATCATCAGTCCCAAGCACGCAAGAAAGCTTCAGCGCTCTCTAAAAAGTTGCAGGGGAAATGAGGTTAAGCCAGCTAATTGACAACATTGACCTTTCTGGCTCAGTGTTAGCGCAGCCACCAAAACAGAAGCGACTGCAGCTGAAGCCGACAGGGAGTCAGCTCTTTTTTACCTTTTTGGTTTGTGTTTCTCAGCGCTCTTCCTGCCAAAGTTTAAACCTTGGGTCAACGCTAAAAATTGCGTGCTGACATAAGCTGCAAAAGAGCTTTAATTGAAGAAAATGAACCGAAGGCAGCACGAAACAACACGTCCTCACTCGAGGCAAAAGGCAGCTCCATTGATCCACTGCTCAAACACCTGAACTACAAAGACACCTCAGTACCCGCTGCCACCCATACCAGGAGATGTTTAAATTTAAACAGATATTTGGTCGGATTGGAAGACAAACAAACCCTCCCAGCCCTGTGCCCATGAGCCAGGTGTTCCTTCCCATCCCATTTGCTCCCTCTGCATGCAACAAGACAGCAGTCATGACATGAAGTGTACGGACAAGCCTTGGGTAAATGTTCTTTCAATCAGAGCTGTAGGAAGTGGGAGCAAACAGATCCTCAGTTCCACCAAAGCCTCTCAGTTAACCTGCTTAGATGCTTTGGAAATCATCCTCAGCATCCCCATCACAACTGGAAGCCCTTCAGAGCCCACACAGGAAAGCCAGGCTCAGCCTTCTTAGGAGCACTGAAACAGCTGTGACCGCTGGCTGGGTCCTCCATGGAGCACCCAGGTCTCCCCACACACCAGGCTCCCTGCAGACAAGCTGATCCCACACAGACACCCTCCTTGACTGGGAATGCTGAGTACCAGTTAGTTCCCACCCGCATCCCAAATCCCATCACCTGGCAGAGGTGCAGAGCCCCCGCCTGGGATTCCCAGAAACTTGTGGAATAGCAAAGAAACACACAGCTCTGACTTGATTTCCTTCGGTGCACAAAATCTAGCAGCATCCTTTTCAGCACAGCGGGAATATTTTGGGGAGAAAGGAAGCAATGGGAGTGCGCTTAACCCTCCCTTGTAGCCAGAAGGGAGATCTGTATCCCTACAGCCCCTGCACCAGCAGCGCTGTGAGATCAGCTCTGCTTCTTATAGGAAACGCTCAACTACCAGCTCTGTACAGCCGGCACCAAAACTTAGCGCTAGGAGAATTCAACAAAAAAGCAGAAAGAAAAAGCGCGCTTAGCACGGTGACACGCTGCTCCCTGCCCGGGTTGCTCCAGCACCCGTCCTCCCCGCATTTCTTCAAGGAGGGATAAAAATCGAACTAAGGAAAGCAGAGCCGCGGGCTCCCCCGACGCAGAGGCGGTGCCGGGCCGCCCCGTTCCCGGCCGCGCTCGGACCACGCAGAGCCACGGGGAGGGGGGGGATCCGCCCCACGGCCCGAACTGCGGCCCCGCCTCGCCCACTCGCGGCCGGGAGCTGCCCCGATCCCACGGCTCGCATCCCGCCTCGCGCCGCCCCGCAGCGCTGCCGGCGGAGAGAGGAGCGCGGGGCGCGGCGGTCGCCGTGCAGGGCAGGGAGGGGAAGTCTTCAGGGCGCTCCGAAGCCAACTTCGCGTTTATCCCGCCGGGCAGAGCCGGGGGCGGCCCCCCCCCACCTCGCCTTTCCCACGGGACCCCCCCAGAGACCGCATATACCCCCAAACCGCCACCCTCGAGGAAGCGGCACGGCGACGCGGGCGGCTCACCGGGGGACGGGAAGAGATCGATGTCCACCTTCTCCGTCTTAATGATAGTCAGGGTGGGCTTCAGGTCCACTGCCGCCTTCATGGCTGAGGCCGGAGCGAGGGGACCGGGAACGAGAGCTGGGGGGCGGCTGCTGCGCCGGGGCAGCGGCGGCCGAGCGCCTTCCTCCTCCTCCTCTTCCTCCTCCTTCCTTCCTCGCTCTCTCCCTTCTCCTTCCGCGCTCCTTCGCTGCCGCTCCGCCTCGCCCCCCCCGCCGCCGCCGCCGCCCGGCCGGGCTGAGCCGAGGGGAGGGCGCTGGGGCGGCAGTGACAGCGGCGGGGAGGGACCCGAATGCCCCCGCCCCGGAGGCGGCCCCGGGCCCGGCGCTGCGGGGAGCGGAGCCGGAGTTGCCTCGGGGGGCTTTGAGCTGCGCGTTGCGGCACCGCGCGTCCCGTTTCCACGCGGGGAAAAAGATGCCGAGGCGTTATTTTCTCCCTGCTCGATGCCTTGAGATGCACGCAGAGCGAAGCCTTGGCAGCCCACGGGTGATCGCCAGGCGCTGAGTGCCAGCCCGGGCTGTGCGGCACGCTGGTGTGCCAGCAAAGAGGGCCAGTTCAGGTGGGATTTGTGCAGGTGGGAGGCCAAACGGGTTTGGGAACGGATAGAAAGATGCAAGGTGAGTACCGTGCCAGCTTGTTGTGAGCTTAACAGAAGAATATCGGTTTTCACATAAAATACGTTTTATTATATTTGGGTAGCAAAAACTTCAGACCACAAACGGCAGAGCAGAAAGGAGATTATGACTCACAGATGTCAATTTACCGGTACAAGTGTAAAAAAAAAAAAAAAAAAAAGCAAACAGCTTTTGTGGTTCTCTATCTCAGAAAGTCTCAGCAGTTGGTGACACGCTGGCAGGGACACAGCAAAGCTGGGCCCCCGGGCTGCAATGGGGTGAGGGGTGAGTTTGGGGCTGCTCACCCCAGGATGAAGCAGGGCACATGAACACATGGACAACAGGAACCCCCCAGCGCGTTTCAGCTGCAGATGCAAATGTTAGAGCTCCTATCTCATTCACTCAAGGTGTATTTATAGGAGAAACGTCTGTGGAAATAAAAGAAGCTGTGAGGTGCCGGGGCCAAAAATGCAGAGCTTGATGCTCGCTCACACAACAGCTGTTTAACCAAGGCAGACAGCTCAGGCTGTTTGAACACCAGCAAAGCACGGCGGGCTGCGAGCTGTGCCTGAAAGCTCAGCCTGGGTGCCTCACATTTGTTTTTCCAGTTCACCCTGCACTTACAAGTTCAGTTCCTCACTGAACTGAAAACCTACACTGGTGATGCCCTGTGACCAGCACCCAAACAACCTCCTGATTTCTGCGTGCTTTTTGAAGTTCTGAGCCATGCTGGGTGCTGCAGGCAGGGCACGAGGGCTGAGTACCCTCATTTGCAACAAAGCACGCATATCTGAGAGGGTGGCTGCAAGAATAAAACTTGGTCCCTATTTTACCCCCCCTGCACAGGATGAAATACTTGTACCTGTCCTCCCTTGGTGTTTTTTATCCTCTTATAGGATGGATAGTAATGATTGAAGGAAGAGACAGTAGAGAGGAGTCTGAGCAGAAAGGCCGGCTGTGATGCACAGTGGGGAGTAGGGAGAGGCTGGGAGAGCGCATGTGTGCTGCTGTGGGGGGAGCAGCCCCACAGCTGGCTGCAGCCTCCTGGCCAAGGTGAAGCCACCAGAAAGCACCTGCGGCCCCTATGGCCCCACTCTTCCCCCCCTAGTGCTTGAGAACCTGCCGTGCTCACTGAGTGCAGCCTCCTGCAGCAAACCACAATCCCCAGGCTGAACGAGCAGGCATGCAGCGAGGCCGTGGTGCTGTGCGTGAGTGAGAGCTGATGGGGACGAGCTGCTGACACCACGCAGAAGGCTCCCACGAGCAGGGATGCTCCTGGATGCAGCAGAGGAGGCGCTGATGGGATGAAAGGGCTGAGCAGAGAAGGCATCAGCTGCCTCTCAGGTGTCTGTGCTTTAGCCCTGCTCCCGTGGGCTGATACATTTGGCTTGGCCTCTCATGTGAGCATCACAGACTGGCTGAAGTCCAGCGCACCTGTATTGAGGCTCCCTCTCTTCTGGACCAGTGCAAAGGCTCTAATAAAGATTGTTCTTGCAGCTTGTGTGTTTTTTTTATCAGAGAAGATGCACACGCTCTTGGCATGCCGGCTCAGTGCTGATCCTGCAGAGCTGATGACACGAAGACGCAGCTTGGCGCTGCACGGCTGTGGGGGGCTCTGAGCTCCCCCAAACTCCTGTTTTGATTTGCAGGACAGTGAGGAGTGCTTCCAAGAGCAGCACTGGGGCAACAAACCTCAAAGCAGAGGAAAGGTGGGGGAAAAGAAGAGAGAGTCTGTGGACAGAAATTTCCTTCCAGGGCAGCTGAATCTCTCCTTCAAACTCGACTCCATCCTAGCGACTGCCTTAATTTGTGTTCACTTCAGAGCCTGCAACATGAAAGCCCTGGCTCTGAACTCCAGCTGAGCCGCTCAATGGCTCAGTGTTCACAGAAGGCATGGAAGGAATCCATTGATTAGTTTCTTCAGCTGGGATGTGACCATTTGGAGTCCAAGACCTGCCAAACATGACTTTGCCTCAGCAACTGGTTCCTATTTGCTGCTTACAGGCTTCAGAAAAATCTTTCCTCTTCAACATCCAAGACTCACCCTCCTTTTCCATTCTGTTGCTCTTCAACATTAATATCTGCTCGTTTTCTCCCCTGTTGAGGGAGGATGCTGGGCTGTGGACAATGGCCCTCCTACCATTAATACAGTCCAAAGATGTAGCTGTCGATCGGAGATAACCATCTGCCCTCCCTCCACAGTGCAGCCCGATTGTTTTTCAACAGTTTGGAACAAAGAAAGGACAGGCAATAATGCCACATTGTTCCAGGGATGCTGACTAACCTTGGTTTAAATGAATAATAATTACTATTCATTTAGAGTTGAGGAAAGGTATGAGGACACCAGAGCCCTTCTGCAGTGTGGACACGAGCTCTCCCGAGCTGGGGCCGGCCCTTTCCATTAGCAGGGCCAGATCTGCTCCTGCTGAGCCTTTGCAGGCTGGCAGCTGTGGGCTCTCCTCCAGGTGTTGTGTCTGGGAAGGCTCCTTGGGTTTGCCCAGCTCCTTGCTGCTGCCCTGGGAGCCTCTACTGATGGGTGAGCAAAGGTGCTTTCCTAGCCCCAAAACACAGCCAGCTTTGGGGTGAACACAGCAGCTACGTAAGAACGCAGAGCCGCACCACCCAGCTGTTATGGACAGGAAATGAAGAACACCATAACCAATTAAAACTGCAGGGGGATATTTACGGCAGAATGTAATTAGCCAAATTGGAGCCTTCCCCAAAACTACCATGGGATTTTTAATGACCGCGAGCGGTCAGGGCCTCGGTTTGATGCTTTGTCAGGCAAACAATAACCAGAGGGCAGGAGACAAAAATCAGGAGCAAAGAGGAAGAAAGAAAAAAAGTGTTGTGCAATTCCAGGGAGAAACGGAGACATGAAAGGACTTACGGCAAAGAGTCATTGTTGGAAAGAGCAGCAGCCACCACTCCAAGAAAGGAAAGAGCAGGGAGGTGGCTCTGGGCGTGGAGGTGGCCCACTGCAATGAGAGGAAGGAGCAAGCAGCTGCCATGACTTTTCCCCAGGGAGATACCTTTCCTGGAATTTAAAATTATATGAGAAATTCTTCCAAGCGCCATAATAGGTGGGAAGCATTGGAGCGAGTTGTTGTATGCCGGTAAAGAGAGGCTGGGTTAGCAGCCCTGGTGACAGCAGCCTCCCCCTGTTGGCTAAGCAGCCGGCACGCAAATAGAGCCCGTTAACCAGCGCGTGTTGTGTGCCCTGCATTGCCGGCTGGGAAGGCTCTCGCATCTCATGTCTGTGGGCAGGAGATGGTGACCATCATGAAACTGGCTTCTCTGTGGCCCAGATGGCTGCAGCCCCCGGGGTCCCGTAGCTGCTCCATGCCCAGAGTCACGCAGGGTCCCCGTCCTCCGCACCACCTGCCCTAAAAGCAACTTTCTGTTCGTGCCACAGAGCTGCAGAATTCAGTCCTGAGCTCAGCCCAGAGCCGCCCAGACGCTGCCACAATAACGTCCTCTGATTGCCCTCCGGGTGCGAGTGGAGGAAGCCGCCTCCGAGCCTCCTCGGCTCCTGCTCTCATTAGCTTCCCAGCGGAGATGGCTCACAAAAGCATCTTTGTGGCCAGCACGGCGGCAGAACCCAGCGCAGAGCCCCACAGCACAGCGCTGGTCAGCACGCCATGGGTACCTCAATCAGCGCTCTCACAAGCTGCTTAAGCATCTTCGAGTGTCTCCTGCTATTGGCTTGCCAGCGATCCCATGCTGCTTCATAACCTGATTAGCTAATGTGAGCTGGAGCGATGTAATTCTGCCTTGAATTTCGTTGGTGGGGGTGCTGTCAGTCACTCGTTGCCTTGCTGGAAGAGCTGGCTGGATGGAAAATCCTCGTAAGCTGTTCTGCAGCGCTGTTTGCTCTCAGTACATTTTCCCTTTCCTCCCCGAGTGACAGCACTGAGTTTTTGGTAAACGGGACCCGATGTTTTTTGCTCTTTAACTCGTGATACTCACAGTTACCCACGTCAAACCTCATTTGTTGGACCTCTTGTCTTCGGTCAGATCTCAGGCAGTCTCCTCCACATCAGAAGTAAACAGCTGACACTTAAGGAACACATCTCTGGTCACCTCATATTCACTGATCTCCAGCAACAGAGGTTACTGAACCCATTTTGGATGGTCCCTGAAATCCCCATTCCCCAAACAGGTGAGGTATCACAAAGGAGAAGCAATGGGATTATCACTGATACCCCAGTGAAGCAAATAGCTGGATGCTATTCACCAACATTTCTGTGTTCATTCAGTGTTTCAGAAACAACGACAAAAGCCAAAACTTCAAGAAATATCAAGCAACGGCTGCATTTTGTTTTCATGGAGGTGCCAGGAGCCTCAAAAGCATCTCTCAAGGACCAACAATGCAGTGCCACCCCACGGGGTACAAATTCAGAGCCTGAGAATTGACAGCCACCAGGAAAACGCGTCTGCACACAGATGGTTGGAAGTGGTCAGCACAGGGGAGTCAAACACTGGAGTGCAGTGACCCTCAGGTTAACTCTGTGGCCAGGAGAGAGAGGCTCAGGAGGTGGGAGTTTAATTCCTGGTCAATATTTCCACATGACCTCCTACAAACTTCTGTGCCTCCATCTCCCCTGTTTAATGGAAGGATGCTTTCTCACTTCACAAAGGGACCACGACAGGGTCAAACCATGGAGAGATGGGAGGACACAGCCCAGGGCAGACCAGGATTCCCATCTCCTGGTATGCAGGACTCTGGGACTTACAGACACCACGTCCACGATGGCCAAGGTCTCTGCAACCCAAACAAACGTCCCACCTCAGCCACAACAGGTGCTTATGCAAAATCTTCGGAGATAACTCAGAGATGGACACAATTTGCCCGCGTACACCATGCTTGCAGCACATGTTTATGAGGAATTATGGGATGGAGCTCCCAGCAGTCAAACCCTGGAGCTGCCCACCCAGATCCGACGCTGGCAGAGATGGTCCTTGGGTGAAGGATTCTCCCATACGAGAGTTTCAAAGAGGAAAACCCTCGCCGTGCGTTGGAAACCTCCTCGCTCCCAATTGTCTCAGCTTGGCAGCCAGGCCTGATAGTGAATGAACGACAGAGAAATATTCCGCTCTACACGTGTTTGGGTTTTTCGGGTGGTTTTCTTGGACAGCGATCCTGGCTCTACAACAATGCCCGTCTTGTTCTGCCCCGCGCTACAGAGCAGGCTTGAATAGATCTGTCTAAAATTATAAGCGGGCAGCCCCTGGGCTCTGCGAGATCACAGGCCACATGCTGGGGCTGAACAAAGGCTCTGCTATTTCCTAACAATTAGCCCAGCTAAAAGGACATCTATCTCCTTCTATTAGAGCCACCACGTGCCTCCCAGTCAGTCCATTGTGAAGCTAATTAAATAACACGCCTCTCTCCCCATGAGGGTCTCCTGATTAGCTCGCCTCAGCCCTAAATCCTCGTTGGTGTAAATGGGCAAGAGACAGCTGGTCGGTAGGAGCCTGCGACTCCGAGCATCGTCACTCATTATGTAGCTATCATCATCACCAGTTATTTCTGTTTCTTAATTATCTCCTGAAAGCTGTTGAATGGAGATGGAGAGATAGAGGGGGTTCGGCACACAAACCGGCTCCTTCCCTCCCCACTTGCCCCCTGCTTGCAGCACAAGTTGTGCAAATAGCTGATTTATTTGTGTTTTTTCTGGCTTGCTGGTAGCCAGAGGAAAAAAAAAAAAAAGGAGACATAAATATTTTTTCTAAATACGTTCTGTGTTAAAATCGAACCATTTTCTTTTTCCACAGGCTTTTCATTGGGCTAACATAGCAAAAAGAAAGTAAGCAGAGAAAATCACGTGTTGCTCAACCTGAGCTTTGGCTTCTCACTTCTGCACTTTTCAAGTGGGACAGAATGTGAGAATTTAAACAAAAACATCAAAAAGAACCTGTTAACAAACCCTCTTTGCACTCAGTTCAGCTCTTCAAGGAGGCTCTGTGGCAGGGGTAGGGCTCAGGTGCAGATGAGCTGTAATGCATCTGCATTTTCAGCTGGGGAACAATCCATGTTTTAGCAGTGTTGAGATGAAACAAAAGATGTCTCTGTGTTGTAACACGGCGCTTGGAGTTTCCTCCAAGTCTGAAAATCCATTCTGAGCACTCAGAAAAGAATTCATTCAGGCGTCACATCAAGCATCCCAGGAGCTGAATGAAGTTCCCTTGGTGCTCAAGGGAAGCAGGGCCATCAGCACCCATCCCTTGTCCTCCTGATGTCAGCTTGTCCCCATGGGGTCAACGCCGCTCTTTTGCAAAGCCCAACGTGCACCTGCTCCAGCAAGCAGCTTCTCCCCCCATCACCCCATCCCAGCCCTTCAGGGGCAGCCACGTTTGCAGCACTATGAGCGCACAGCCTCACACAACGGCGCAAAACTGCTAAATCACTCCAGATGTTCAACACCTTCCCCTCACTTCCCACACGCTCCCCAGACCCGGAAGAAATACAACATCCCGTTGCCAAGTCTACAGTCAGCAATAGTTGCAAATATTACCTTTACCTCCTTTAAATCATTATTTTCCACCCTTGGCTATTTAAATCATTATTTTCACACCGAGAACATGGCTGGAAAGCTGGAATGTGGGTCAGAAGACTAATGAGCTGATTTCCTGTGGACCTTAGGCTCCAGGACTGCAACAGCTGGACCTGCTGCTCCAGCCAGAGCTAGTTCCACCCTAGGAAAACAGAAAGACCCCCATCCTCAGCTCTGGTCATGGGGAGGCAGTGGGAAGAAAGGCACAGAGGAGGAGACAGATCTTGGTTTCGTTCTGTGGGAACAAGAGGAGCTGACTTGAAGCTCACTCCTGTTTTTCAAGCCCACAGGCTGCCCTTGCTGCTCACAGCAGTGCCAGGCAGGAGCTGCTGCTGGAGCCTGGGTGGGAAAGTGCTGGGAAGCTTTAGAAGTGCATCAGAGCTTGCCAGGAAATACATTAATTAGCTCATATGTGTGTATGTGCACATCCATAGCATTTCACTGTAAAAAGCACAGGGAGAAACTCATTGCTGTCAAAACCATATTCCCCCTATGCTCAGGCCATGCAAACATTTTTCATCAAATAACCAAATTTTACAAGGATACATCAACAGAGCCAGCTAAATTGTCATTCAAAGATGCTACTTGACTTGCTTGAAGGTCTACCAGGGGCCAGTCCCAGTGTGAAGCCCAAAGCATAGTTTGCCTGTAACCTAAGAGCACAATACACAGCTCTCCAGTCACACTTTCAAACCCAAACAACCAGGTCTGACCATTTCACTCATCACAGATGTACAGAAAAGGGCAAAAGCCCCCTCCCCCCCCCAAAAAAAAAGCTTTGTGTTAACTGTCTGCCTCCTCTCACCCAGCTCACCTCACCAGCTTTATCCCAAAGGGATGGAAATGGCTCTGCAAGCCACTTGATTAATAAGAACCCAGGGGGGAAAAAATCGTTTATATAACCTCATCTTCTCTAAACTTCCTAAGTGCTGCAGAAAGTGGCTGCCCTGGAAACCCAAACTGGAAATGAAAAATATTATCTCTTCCATTTATAAACATCTCCAGTGCTAATGAAGTGAGGAAGTGCAGCACCGGGGAGGGGAGCGTCAAGATGCACTTGGCAGGCGTGGGAGAGCCCCACTAAAACCATTTCGTCTCAGGTGGGTGAGGAGAGGAAAGTCCTCCTGCCACCGTCTGCTGCTAACTGCAGCCTGCAAGGCCCCAGGGAAGGATGTCGGAAGACTGATGGTTATGGAAGGATCTGCTACACCAAACACAGAGACAGACAGAGAGCCTTACTAGGTGTAAATGTGGGGGAAAGGAAGACAGGGTGATGTGCAACGAGACAGGAGCAGATTGATGAATCCTAAAAACAGCAGTTTCTGTGGCTTGAAGCTGTAGTTTGAATGAAGTTGTAGCTTAGATGAAGCATTACAGCCTGACAGATGGAAAGGAGAGCACAAGCATCCCTTGCAGACACTTTATGGCTCAAACCGGGATGCTTTCATATGCCAACAGAGCTGATGGCACCAGTTTGCTAAGTAATTCCTAGGATTGATCCAGGTTGAACTCTCGGGTTCAACCACCCTCAGCCCTGCAGCCCCTCAGGTCTGAATCTGTGAGCAAAGGAAGCATTCTGCAGAACAGCCCAATGTATTTCCCCATTTTCTTTCTACGCTGGCATTTCCCACGGAGATTTGTTTTTGCATCAACACAGGCAGCAGCAGAAAAAGCTGAGCTTTGCCTGGAAATGTTTGGTTTTCGCTTTGACAAAATACTGATGACTTCTGCGGAACAATCCATCACCTTTTGCAAAACAAATGAATAGAAGAAAGTCCAAAAGCAGTATTTCATCTGGGTAGGGATTGAGCTGACACCTAGCCCAGAACTGAGCACAAGTGTAAGGCAGAGCAGGCTACCAGGCTGCCTCGTTATCTTGTCACTTTGATTACTGTGAAGCAATGGAAGCTGCTACTATTTTCGTGTAGTAGCTGTTTGCATGGATAGAAACACAACAGGAGCTGCCAGACAAAGGGAGCATCTGGTCTGGTAGGGCTGGGCAAAAGCAAAGCAGGGAAGAGAAGATTTCGTTGTCCCTGGAGGTGTCTCACAGCACACAGGTACCCCAGGCTCACAGCATGGTGAAGAACTGGTCCAGGGCAGGACTAAGATGCTAGCTTTATTTCTACCACTGCTTTCCGTAATGATTCACGCCTCTTTAGCCTGCAGAACTAGGCTGAAGTGCCCCAAGCACAGGCTCTTCCACAAGATGCCTGGAACTGACTAAATTAGAAGTTTTCCATGAGCAAGCTCCCCTGGGACATCTCCTTCTTTTTTTCCCTATTCTACCTCAACGCTGACATCAGCCTGGCCAAAACGAGCGCCCTCTGCACCCCTTGAACTTCGGATGTGGAGAGTGAATCATACGAGCTGCAGAGAAAAACGTTTCAGGCGCCTGAAAAACCTTCACTGATGAGAAGTAGCTTGGGCCATTACTTCCTAAAATCACGTCTCCACTTTGGTGGAGCAATTTATTCTGCTCCACAGCACTCATGCTACGGAAAGCACAAATAACTAGAAGTGTTTTTGCCATGTACTGCTGCTCACATAACGTATGCCATGTCAGCGGCCTCGCTTCCCTTTCCAGGAAGGGAAGTCTTATCGTGAACTGTTGATTTTATTATATGGCTTTTCAGTGCATGCACCCAATGCTCTTGCTGAAATCAGGGGCAGCATTCCCACATCGCGGGGCACAGGCAGCCCCTTTCCAGTCAGGCTGCAGTTAGCTTCAGATTTAAGGTCTGGAATCCTCACCTGCCCTTGCAGCGTATGGTGGGGGAAGGAGAAATCCCAGCAGAGGAGCCCTGCCTCTGTGAGACAAAGGGACCACAGCTCTCCAGACACAGCTCTCTAAGGGTTGACCAGCGCTGACTGGGAATTTCTCAACTTCAAGAAGAAGCCCACGTGCTGATCCCACCCCAGGCTTTGCCTACACCTCCTGAAAGCCACTGGGAGGCCAGCAAGCCTCTCACTATTCCATTCTGCATCCATTCCATTCACTGCAGAGAAACCTTCTTCCCAAGGTTCACACATAGCCTCCTTAGCCCTGCCTGCTGCTTGTATTTAATTCATTGTGAAATAGCCAACAATTGACCCACTGCAACAGTTTCAAAGCCTATTGATACAAAACCCCACAGGGGGAGGCCCATCCAAGGGCTGTGTAAACTCCAGCACGTGTGCAGCAGGCTGAACACAGCTCCAAGGGGACAGCCACACCAATGGCTTGGGACTGGTTAAGACGGCTTTTTGCCGTGTTGGGCTTTTTTAAGCAATATTGAGCTCTCATACAATACTCCAGAGATTTCCTGCTGCTTGCCCGACCTCGATGAATTAAGTACTGCCATAAAATGTGCAATTAATTAATCATCTGCATCTCCAACATGAGAAATTGCCACACAGTGAGTACAGACAGCCTTGTAAATGGTTTAGACATCACTCTGGTGGAAATCAGCACACTTCGGATGTCAGAAGACTTTCTGTTCAGTTGTGCAGTCAAGGTCTTCCAAATCTCAGCTGTTAGACCCAATGATCTCAGTCAGACATGCTACGAGATGCCACCTCTTGTAGGACTTTTGAGGAATATTGGGCTTAATTCCATCCTTTCTACCACGTGGCTCCAAGCACAGCCTTTCTCCTTCCTGCTCCCCGTCTACCAACCTGCGTGTAAGCTCTCTGAGCTGCATGTGGCACAGAATATCTCAGTCCTCCTGAAGGTGTCTGTGGGCTTGAAATACCAGGACAGACAGACGGGCCATCCTCAGACATCTCGCTCCCCTCCCCAAGTGTCTGACAGCGTGGTTTCTCAGATTGTAGTGATGCAAATAGCTGAGATAAGGCTCAGATAAAGTATCTGAGCTCTCTGGGACTTATCTGAGCCGAACACCAGCTCCAAAAATTCTGAAATTTGCCCTGTGGGACCATCTCCATACAGCCTGATTGCCATCTGAAGCTTCAGCCTCCAGAGGCTGCAGGAACAGCTCCTGTTCAAATGCATTCTTGAGATAGCAGGGTGGGACACAGCAGGTCTGCAGTGCTCCCCTATCATCGCTATCTGGGGATTTGCCTTCTGGTGGAACACTGCAAGAGCCTGGCTGATGGCTCAAGGAAAGGGTGATGGCACCTTTCAGCACCAACACTTACACTGTAACAGATGAGGTAAAGCCTTCTTCAGCAGCATCGCTGGAAAGATCACTTTACCCTGACTACAAAGAGCTCAGTGTTGGTTTTTCCTTTCAGCTGTGTCTCTCTGGGTAATTGCTAGCAGAAGGAAGGTTTGCAGTGAGAACACAGGCACAAGGTGCCAAAATTCAGCTAGGAGTATCTTGCTAAGAATGAGATTCCCAAAGCAGCCAAGGAATTGGGTGTAAAACCCATCTGGGCTTCACTGCAGATCTGTGCCTGGCAGCACGCAAAGGGGTCAGCAATCACAGCAAGGATGAAACAGACTCAGTGATAAACGCTCATGCTTAGAGATCCAGCCTTTCTGAAACCCAGGTAACTGCAGCAGTCTTAAGACATGTGAGACCAGATAGCAAGTATCCATTTATAGTGGGCAACTAACGGGAGACAGGGCAAGGAGGAGGCCAGGCTTAGAGAGAGTAACTGGATATCTTTGTAAAGCTGGTACAAAGGGCTGTTAGCTCACTCACACCTGGGCTACAGCTATTCTTCGTCCTGCAGGAGCACCAAGGGTCCCCCATTCCACACACAGATCCCACACGCTGGGATAAACAGGAGTAAAAGTAGGAAGGATTCCATCCCAAAGGGTCTGCAACCAAGTCAATGGTAATCTTACAATTGTACACCGGACACAATTCTAACAAGAATTAAAAGCCCTCTGAAAAAAAACTTTCAAAGGTCTGCAGATATTACCCCCAAATCTTGCTGATCCAAGCAGAGAAAGATTTCCTTTCTGTAGATGTCTGCAACAGTCAGTTCTCAGGCAAGAATAGCTATGAAACTCTATAGGATGGCTCATAAACCATAAGGAAAAAAAAAAAAAGCTCACTTAATTTCCTACTAAAAATTCCCAACAACTCATTCCCAAAGGGCCAGCATGCCAAAGGGCCTCTGCAGAGCGTTGGCTCCCCTTCTGCATCAGCACTTGGCTCAGGCCATAAACCAGGGAATGAGGGGAAAAGCACGTGGGCAGGCTCCAAGCTCCTCAGCTCAGCTGTGTTGGCAGCACCAGGGTTAACCACGGCAGCACCCTGTAATGCAATGATTTCTGGTTTATTTCAGCAGGGGAAGTGTGTCCCAGCCTGATTAGCCCAATGGTTTCCTCTTTTCCCATAACCTCCAGACCCCCATGGCCTAAGTGTTTACTTTCTGAAATAAAAAATCTGCTAGTGTTTTTCTTTTTTCGGGGCATGTGTATTTTGGGAGGATTCGGGGGGAGGAAAGTGGAGAGGGGGAGTTGAATGGGATGGGAGGCTTGCATATACCTCCCTTCTCTCTCCCACCCCTCACCCTCAGCTCCTTTCCAGCTGCAACCTCTGAGCTGAGACTTCTGGCTTCAGTGCAAGAGAGGGAGAGAGAAACGTATTAATGAGAGTTCAGTCTCTTGCTTCAGCAGCTATAAACACAGTGAACATCTGGAGGGAGAGAGAGGTGCTTCACGCTGCCAGGAGCTGAAAGAAACAGGCTGTTTGCAGAATCCCAGCCCCCCATGTTCTCCACATCCCCTTCTGTCTGCCCTGCACAGACCCACACTGCATCGCCCAGCCGCAAATAGAAGTTGGCTTCGTGCTGCCCTCCCAGCTCCATGTCAGCACAGAGCCCTCTGAAGGCACTGCAATGGGAAGGACTGGCCACGTGCAACCCGAAGTCCCTGGAGAGGTGCTCAGCCGCTCAGTGCCTCCAGAAGAAAGCACTCATGGGTCCCAGCATGCTTCTCTAGGCAGACAAGGTTGGGAAAGCACAACGAGGCATCTGTGCTTTGTGCGGCTTTGCTCAAGAAAGATTAGGGTGTCACAGGACAGCCTTATCCTCTCAATAAACAAGTGGGTGCACTCAGAGGGTGGTTCACTCCATTCCTACTGAGGGACCTGTGCTACTCAATGCAAGACATTCACAGTCACCCTCGGGACACTGAGGAATAGTCCATCACTCTGTTCCTTTCCTCTTGGACTCTACATCAAGTGAACCCTTTCCTACACACCAAAGCCACCAGTACTACTGCTCACATTTCTGATGTGTCTGGTGCAGTGTTTTAAGAGCATCTTGAGTTTTCACTCTGAGCTGAGCTCTAAATCCCCTAAATTTCATAAATTGCCCCCCCCCCCCCCCCCCCCACAAATCTGTAGGTATCACCCCCCAAAAAGTATAACACTCTTCCAGCTTTCACCCAGCACCATCCCCTGTTCAGAGCACAATTCATCCCCATGCAGCAGCTGATCTCCAGCTGACACAAGTCTGCAGCTCAAGTGGGAAAAGAGCTCAGTGCTCATTCTCTGGTGACAACCCAAAGTGGAGGGATCTCCCTTGGGCTTCGTCTCTGAGAGGCAAGACAGGGATTTTTCCAGGGTCAGGCAGGAAACAAATAGAAAAGTGAAAGCCTGGATTTTTGTCATTCCCTTGCTTCGGTGCAAATAAACCTCTCCAAGTCTTGACTCGCAGCAGGTTACAACAGGGGATGTAGAGGGAGATACCTAGGTATCGCAGGGTCACCTGCACATGCTTTCCTCGCCTGCAGAACAAAGAAGATCCACACAGATCAGACACCAGTTACTTCCCACTAACCTGGAGAGCAAACCAGTAGCAGCTCAGCATCCTCCAGAGTGCCCTTGTGGAAGTGCCAGGAGACACAGACACAGGCAGCCCATGGCTTTACAATTCATTCACAAGACACAGAGGGATCTTTTCTCTGCCTCTAGACTGAAGTGAGTGCCATTGCTGGAGAAAATTGTGTCTGCCCTCCAACAAACCCAGAGCGCCCATTTATAGTAGGTGTGACATGACTTGAACTGTAGTCAATGAAACACCCGAAGACTGCCAGGAAGAAAAAGGGTCAAAGAAACCCATTCTAGCCAGGCTATAAACAGCACCAGACCCCAAGGCTTATGAGAGGCAGCACCGCCACGCCGGCTGGACCGTGACAGCAGAGCCCAGCAGAAAGGCCTCATTCATCCCTTTGCAGAGACGCAGTGGGACATGAGATGAGAATCGGGGTGAGCTGTGAGTTTGGAGGAATGAGTGGCAACGGGTTGGGCAGAGGCTTCTGCACAGAGGATTTTGTTTGTGCCTTTTATCGAACTTTGAAACAAGCAGGCTCTGCCACCTCGTCCCTCTCGGTAGTGGCTCACTGCTTTTTCCACCCACTGCTGTTTCCTTCCACCTTCTTCCACGTCCTCCCTTGCCCACTCCTCATTTATTAGGGAGAGAGGACAGGCAGGCTGTGAGCTGCCTGAGAAGTCCTGCAGGGTCTCACAGCCGCAAGCAGATGTGCGTGCCCTGCGAAGAGACGCCCATTCATCTCTGCAGAGAGCGTGCGGGGGAGGCAGCAGCGCAGAGGGGGGGGGGAAGTGTTGGAGGAGGCTGAGAAAAGGAAGGAGGCCACAGTTAAAAATAGGATAAAAGGACATGAAAAAATGCAGATTTTTTTTTTTTTTTTTCCCTTAAGCTTCACTTGGAAAATGTGCTGCAGCTGGAGAAGCCATCGGGCTGAGCCTGGTCAGCTTTCACCTTCCCCCTTCCCCAGGCTCCCTTCCTCCATGCATGGGCCTGGAAGACAGCCCAGAAAAAGCTCACAGAAAGAGCTTCCCTCTGGGGATCTCCACCAGGACCCAGCAGAGTAAAGAGCAGGTCTTGTGGCACAAGAGGACAAGATGGGGAAAAGCAGAGGGAGTTTGTGATGGATGCAGGAGGCCCCCACATGATTTCTGCCTGCAGTGCGCTCGGAGCTGAGAGCAGGGCTTGGAGAAAGATCACAGCCAGAGTTATGGGGGTGGGCACAAAGGGAGGGCATCTCCACGTGGTGTGGGGCAACGCGATGTGCTGCAGTGCTTTGTTTCAGCTCCAAAGGCTTTGCTTTCCTGCCAAATCCAGCAGCACACTGCTGTGGCCCAGCCTGTAGGACCGAAGACGGGATGTCCATCGAGCACCAGGGAGTTGGATGCAGGGCTGCATTAGGGAGACACACTGCCCCCAAGCTAACAAACCCTTTTTTGTGGGCTGAGAGATTATGTGTCCAGACAATATCAGCCACAGACTGGGTCAAACTGCCCTGTCTGCAGTGTGCCCTCCTACAGCACTGGGTGCTGGGGGTCAGCCTATGGTAATGCCTTCAGTTTGTGACGGTGTCTTGGTGCCAAAACCTTTCAAAAGCAGCACCAGCCAAAGAAGCAGGGACAGACCCACAGCTCTTATCTCCCCTCTAGAAAACATTTTAATTTCATTCCTTATCTTGCAAAATTCAAACTCAAACCCATTTGCTTGAAAGAAAACAAGTTCACTTGCCCAAAGGTTCCTCTTAGTGTCCAAAGGCTGCAAGCACCTTCAGCCCAAGTGCGCCAACACAGCACAACAATCAGAGAAACTTCTTCCACCAGAGGCATTTCATCCTTCTCCTGCCATTAACAACAGCTTTATCTCCCCTATCACTAAGCAAAATAAACCAGTTCATAGTGAAAGGGGTTGTCGAAGTGACCTTGGCTCAAAAAAACCAGCACAGCCAGGACAATGTCAGTGCTGAAATTATGATGCTGCTATCAAATATTTTCCTCCTCTCCATTTTTTTTTGCGTAACCTTTTATCCACCAAAAAATGTTACCCGAGAGTAATATTAAGACACTATTGCCCTAAGAATTGGAAATCCCGCTGCTCAGTGTGACAGCATCTTTTCAGTGCCTTTGCTGCTTCATGCAGACTCACAGCACCCTTGATTTTGGGTCACCAGATAATGCAACTAATGAGCACGTCTCTACACTCCTATTCCCACAGAAGCCAGCTTTCATAGGCAGGCAGTTCTCACTGGTTGTTTTCTAACACCTTTGGAACGAGCCCTTTTACTTGCTGTGGACCCAAACGCAGCTGACACTCAGGGCAGGCACAGTCCCAAGCCGTGTACTACAGGTTGTGACAGCAAGCTAACAAATAAAAATGACTACACACCACTTCCACGTTCTTGTTGTAATAAAAATGTAAAATAAAACCCACCTCTCTTCTTATCCTTATCTACAAACTAAATCCACTGCAGGCTTTTCTTTAGACATATCACCAAATAATCTTAGCAGACGTCAAGCACAATGTAAATAAACTCACCCGAGCTTCAAAGGCAAAATATCTTTCAACAAAGCCAAGCAGTTCTAAAACTTCTAGAAGTGTTGCGGGTTTCTGTTGCGAGAGGATATATTCACACTTGCATTTTCCTTGCTGACTTCTTTCTTTCACCAACATCAAGACCATGAAAACCAAAATAGCCTCCAGTATACCAGAAGAATAGATGACAAATGGCTTTCATGCACACCCAAAACACAAAAGAGAAATGAAAGACTGTTCCTAGCAGTATATACAAATGAGAGTTTCCTCTCATTTAAAATTAGAAACTGCTCTAGACTCTGAAAAAAATGGCAGAGCATTAAAATAATAGTAATAGTAAGAGAAAGAGTACCACACACTGCAACAGGAAGAAATGAAACGTAATTCTTAGGTACTGCAAGAGAATTAGAGGCCTGTCCTACGAGCCCCAGTGGATTCCAGGTTGGACCCAAACCTGCTAAAGGCAGTGGCATCTATTTTTTCAATGAGCTTTGAACCAGGTTCCAATCTCTACAGCAAGAAATTTCACAGACCCAGCACGGGGTAATGAAGATGTGGGTTACAGATATGTTGGTCCCTAGAGAGAGCGCTTGCACAGAAAAGGGGAGAGGGTATGGAGAGGAAAAAAAAGAAAAAAGAAGAAAAGAAAACTTTCCAGGCACAGATTTGCAAAATGTTTGAGTAAATCCAAATGCTGCAAGAGCAGATTTCATCAGAGCAAGGCTGACATCACGCTGAGAGAGGTCACCCACAGGAGTTGAGCAAAATAGCTGAAACAAGGATGGCTGGGAATAGACAGCGGAGTTTTTCCTCCAGCCACAGCTCTCAGTTCATCTCCAGCTAACTCACAAGTGTTCACCAAAGGAAAAAAAAAGTGAAATGCCTGAATATTTGCCAAGAAGAGATTTCAAACTGTACGTTTGACCGCAACAGTCACTGGTTCTGCTGAACTCTTTAGCTGCAAAAAATCTCCAAACATCAGGGCTTTTCCCCTCCCAAGGGACCAATGTGCATAACTAACAAGCCGGGAACAAGTCGCAGAAGACCAGCACATGCCATGCAAAAGCTTACATGGGATTTATGTGCTTCACGATAGGCTTATGTGGGACTTAAGTGAAACATAAACTTCATATTGGCCCTTTGCAAAGGTCACATCCATGCAACTCGAGCTCTTTCGCTTCGTTTTGCTGCTGGCCTGTGCCATGGTGTACCTGAGCCCTCCCTTCTGCCACAGGACAGCTGGGAAGCGAGACTTGGTGGTACCCCTTCCCAAGGCTGAATCACTGTGCTGTGGGCAGGGGAAGCCTCCAAGATGCGTGGCACAAGGGCAGCAAACGCAGCATGATGTGGTGGAAACAGGGCTTGCACGAAAACCCAAAGCTGCCTGCTCATGTCACACCTTCGGTACAGACCCAGAGCCCCGCACTGTCAGTTACACAAGCAGCAGCCCAAGCTGAAGTTCTGCTTCACAGGTTGAACAAAGTACAGGGCAAGAATTAGTCACCGGTGATTTTGTAACGACTTTCAAAGTATGAGTGCATTACAGAGCAGCATTGTTTAGTCAAAGCCAGGGCATGAGCTTAACTGTAGGCTACATCTCAACCACCCAACCCTGACAGCAGAGCATGGCCATGCCCTCCAGCTGCAGCCATACAGCACTGAATATCTCACCACCGTTCCCAGGAGGAAGGGGACAGAGACCCCAAATCACTGCAACAGCAGAACTCAGGCTCAGGAGCCCAGGCTCCCCTTCAGAGAGGCCCCGTCGCCTTTCCAAAGAAACCAGCTCAAGCCCATACACACAAAACCAGGACGTTCAACCAGCCCATCTCCAGGCTGCACCCGGAGGGAGCAGCAGACCGGCCCTCCCCGCATCCCCCAGAACAGAGTTCCTACCTGTGCTGTAGTGCTCCAGGCCGGTGGGCACCTCCTGGATGGCCACCTCGTCCCACGGCGGGCAGCAGACCCTGGGTGGGCAGCAGGCTGACTGAAGCCTGCACGGCATCCAGGGGTCCTCATAGCAGCTGCCAGCACCTTGCTTCTGGGCAGGGGAGGGAGCCGTGTCACCTCAGCAGCAAAACAAACCCAGAACCAACCCCTCCCTCCCAGGATCAAATCACAAAGTACTTACCTGACCTGGCCCAGAGGAGCAGCCAGGAGGACACGTCGGGGTCAGAAAGCCCCATATAGTATAAGGCACGTTATTCACATGTATTATCTGCATCTACTGGTGTGTGCTACGTAGGCAGGTAGCTATAGGCATGTGTCTAGTTCCAGGTACAGCTGTCATTACTGATACTACACTTCTAAGTTATATATATAAACACATACAGATATATGGAAATAATCCCAGGATATCACTTCCATTATGTATGTACACACTCATTACGTTTATCTTTATGGATATATCCACTGTACATAAATACATACCATATGTGCACACATAGATGTACGCAGATATACCACGATATAGATTTTTACACTCATGCCACATACATGTACATGTCAGTAGAATAGCAACATATGCATACATGCAGTCATACACGTAAATAAACTCAGGATGTTTTCATCCATTCGTTTTTTTTAATTTGTTCCCCACATGGAAACAGTTTGCCTTCATTTCCAATCAATGTTTAAATGCCAAATGCATTCTTGGAACCATTTAAAAGGAAGATACTGAGCTGTGTTAGACATTTTTCATGTGTCACAGTGGCCTTTTCTTCCTAATTTGGTGATAATTTTGCTTTCTAGAAAGTCTTCTGTATCCCCTGGTGTCCCAGCTCAAAGATACAGCCTACATCTGACCTTGTCTAGGGTCCTTAACACTAGCTGTCATCTCTGGAGAAACGTCCATTGATATGATTTCCTCAATAAAGGTCATGTACAAACATAAGGTGATCAGCAGCACAAAGAGCGCAGCTCAGGAGCAGCACAACGTGCTGTCAGACCTGTCCCACAGCTGCTGCATCCATGTAGGCATGCCCAGCACTGCATTTTAATCCGTCTTTTATACAACTACCCAGCAACTGCCCAAACAAAAAGGAGCTGCCATGGAAGAGGAAGCCCAGTATTTATCAGAAAACTCCGGCCAACCCAACCAAAGCTTTTCCAAAGCCAGGTCTGCTTTGTGCTGATGCTGCTGCATTCATCCACAGCAGGTGAAGGTCAGCGTGTGGAGCGGAGGCTGCAGGACAATGGTTACCCTAACAATCCTCCTCTGACGACAAGCACAGGAAATCCGATGCAACAATCCTATTTCCAGCTTGGGTTTGCAAGCTTGAGAGGTTGAGATAAGCTCTGAGCAAACACTCAGCCTTTGGATGCCGCTCTGAACTACATGGAACCTCAGGATGATTTAGCAGTCAACACCAAGCTGTGTTAGTGAATGGTCTGCCATTGTCACAGCAGCCAAAGAGAAAAGCCACTGCTAGAGATGGAAAAATAACCCCCAGCCCTTCTTACCATCACTCCAGGGCGAGCCAAGGGATAAGGGCCCGTGTTGCCAATGGTTGTGTCCATGTAGTAACTCATCATCTCTGAGGTGCCTGCAGAAACGAAAGCAGACATCAGATGCTCTGCTGCAGAAGTCTGGTGTAAAAAATGATAGCCTCAGCTAGACCTGCTTAAAGCCTGTGCTTTCTCACAGCCATGTAGAGGTAGCACCAAGCTGTCTGTCTCAGGAACTTAAGGCAGGAAAAGTAAAAGGAAAAAAGTGGTATTAATAATTGGTTTCGTGATTGAATGCATATATACATCAACAGTGCAAACGAATCCATTTGTGTAAAGTGATGGGAGCTGGACAGTGCTGAATGAAGTATCACATAGAAGCTGATGGAGCTGCTGAGAGGGTGGATGAGATGATATTTTCCTTGCTGTAAAATTGGGGGGAAATAGTTGTCATTTTTCTCCTATCCAATTCATTGAGATCAACAAATTTCCTACAGAAGTTTCATCAGCACCAGCCCATTTCTCCAAAAAACCTTCTCTTTACTCAAGAAAAATCTTCCGTTTGCCTAGCTTGTCATTGGTTCTCAGTGCTGGAGCTCTCGCTTGCACTGCTGAAATCCAGGCTCTCGTTCTGTCATTCCTATCAGAAGATGTACTCCTCTCAGCAAGTCCTCCCACCAGTGCTGCTCACTAGATGCAGCTGTAAGCCACTGGTTAGCCCGTGGGCATAGCTGAGGTCTAGTTCTGTTTCATAATAGGTAGATGCTTCTCATCCTCTCCTTTAAGCACACAACAGAGAACGCAGAATGCACGTTCTGTGTTCGGAAGGATACAACTTAAAGGTGCTGGAAAGAAAAATGGCGGTGGCCTGAGCTCAGAAGGGCTCGCTCAGGCAGGGGAGTACAACAGCTTGGGGCCAAAGGGAATCACTGTTCTCATCACACTGATACACAGCATCACCCAAGAGCCAGAGGAGCTGCCACGCTCCAACTTTCCCGAGGACACAGCAGCTCCAGATCCTCTGAATTACACACCCTTGTATTTCTGCAGACCTCCCGTGCTACCAACTGACCGCTGCAGGTGCAAACATTCATCCAAGCCATCCTCCAGCACACCCAGGTTTCCATCAGCCTCTGTCTCTGCTCTGCACCCACAGCTCCTGCGGGCACTGCAGCCCCCACCTCCCTGCTCCCAGGGCTGGGGCTGCTGTTAGCAAACGGGCAGCAGAGGCAGAGGCTGCCCCAGCTGTGCCTCACTCACCACCCCAGCAACCAGGGACTGCAGATAACGTCTCCCACCACGCGGTGTGACTAATGGCCAAATGTGAAACACCTGCGTGTATATGTGTATTAAATTATTATCATCATCATTTCCTGCTTGTTATTACTAACTTTTGCTCTAACACCAGTGTTATTATTATTATTATTATTTTTTACTTCTCTTTTTAATTCACAAAACTGAAAACTACCAACGTGCTGAAAGAACAACGGACCTGTTTCTCCCCCTGCTTAAAGCAAACCCAAACGCACACATCTTGCAAGTAACTGTGGCTGAGAAGCCTTAACTGATCTTAGCATCAGAGCACGCCCTCCCAGCCTGCCCTACCAGGCGTTAAAACACGTTGTCTTAAATCTCACTGCAGCTGGGGAGGATAAAAGAGGGTGCAGAACAGCCATCTCTGCAAGTCAGCCAACAGAGGAAAGTCACTCCACCCCGTTCAGCCACACACCTGTCCCTCTGCTCCCAACCTTAGAAGGGTGTAGCATCACCTAACCATGACTGGTAGCCCTCGTGCTCTGAAGTTCGGATCTATGCTGCTAAAGTGCACCAGCACAAGGCAGGCGCTATAGAAACCACCGGGCTGACCCAAGTGCTCCAGCAGCACGCAGGGCACGTGTGAGAGCAAGGGGTGACAGCAGCGACACGGCGGTGCCACGAGCAGAGCAGCTCGCTTTCCTGCTTCACAGCTCCACAGCAGGCAGTTGGGGCTTGGCTTTGTTTTTCCCCTTTGATCAAATCACCTACGCTGCTTACAAACTGCTTTCATGCCTACAAACTGCTTTCATGCCTCGCTGAGCACCGTTTGCATTTTTCTCAGGATGCTGTTGCCAACCAGACCTTCCAGCACAGTATTGATACTCAGAGCAGTGCTTGCTGTGGTTGAAGCCTCCTACACCCAGGGCAAGGCTTCAGGCAAGAGAGAATACGAACAATCAGAAAACTCAACGTAGTGGAAGGGTAGTAGAAGAGGTGTAGCAACAAAGGGGCTAATGCAATAGAAAGGTGCTATAAGGGAAGGAGAAAAGGACTGCTCACCCATCCCCAAAGAGCTAGGCTCACAGGGAAAACTCTATAAAGAAGGGACCTCCAGAAAGAGATCCTTCCCCAGAGGGGGTCAGCCCTTAAATGGGGAGGGAGGGTCTAAGAGAGGTGAGCCAGGCTCTACCCCTTCCAATCACACAGGTAAATTGCCTTCACCTGTGCTCTCGGGGCTGTCCAGGTCCTTTCCCCAGCTGCTCAACCACTGGTTCAGGCCAGGACTCAGCAGTTTCCATCCAACAACATCAGCACAGACCAGTAACACGGCTCCATCCCAAGTTCCAATCAACAGAAAAGGAAGACCAGGAGAAGAACTGTGTTCTGCAGATGTAAGTGTGCAAAGCCATCAATGAGGGGCAAGTTAAAAGCAGAGAAGGAGCTCAGGAGAATTTGGTGCAGGCTGATTTTAACAGAATTTCCACCACTTCCCATAGGAAACTACTTCACAGCCCAATACATCTCTTGCTGTCAGCAAGTTTCCCTGATGGTTGAGCCATATTTTTCTTCTCTTGAGCTTCCTCTAATAAGAGCCTAAATAGCTCCTCTCCTCCCCTTGGATGCCATTAGAGAGCTTTAATGACCACTCAGGAGCTTGCAGCTGAACTAAATTCAATGACAGCATCCCTTGTGTCAGGTAACTTGGCCAAAATTGAGGAAATCACTGCAGATTTACACCAAGATAATTGAGATCTGCAGCTTGCTGCAAACTGTTAATAAATAGAGGGGAATCAGAGCCATTTGGTAAAATCCTTAATGACTTAACAGCTTGATTCATCTCATTGTTTGCTCTTATTATTCCTGTCTTATGGTGAAAACATGTGTGGGGGAAGCAGATCTTGTTTTGGGGCTTGATCAAGTACCAGCCAAAGCTATTAGACTCCTCAGTTGTTTTTAAACTTAATTAACATTTTAATTTCATTTCTACATCCATCCCTCCTCTTTTCCAAGAGAATCTTTAAGAAAGTAATTACCAAACCTAAAACTTTAAAAAGGGGAAAACGCTGTGTCCTTATGATAAACACACGCCCCTGTAGAAACTAGGAAGAAATTAAAGATATGGATTAAATGAAGATGAGCTGTATCTATTGGGTGTATGAAGATCCTTTAAAAGACTGCCTTACAGCGTTTAAGTGCTCTGTTGTTTTAAGTCTGGGGAAAGGGAAGCTGAAAGAGACCACAGTGATTTCCCTGCAGCAGAGAAGAGCAGCAGCTCCCATCTCTCCCACGCTGGCACCCTGCACGGCCATGGCATGACTGGGACAGCAGCTGGACAGCTTTCTGCATCCCTGTGAACCAGCGAGATTCCCTTTCCTTGGGGTTGGATGGGGAGCCAGGAGCAGCATTAGCAACCTTATCAAAGTGTTCCTAACTTCAAGTGTGGGAATAAAGACTTGAAAAATGCAGGGGACACAGTCGTCCTCCATGGGCTGCAGCACGGGCAGCTCCTGCCCTGGAGTTGCTTAGTGATACCGTTTTATTTTTCATCAAACAATAATTTATCATCTTTGAGGAGGTGGAGAAAATAGCTCATGGAAATGACTTTGTTCCACAGGGTTTTAACCCTTGGTACCCTGGCACTTTCCAGGCTGCCTGCCAATTCAGTTCTCAGGGGAAAAAGTGTTTGTTGATCTGTTGGCATGTTAAAAACCCATTCCATTCATCAAACCCTGGCACCAGCTTAAAATAAAAGGAGCATCCCTAATGTGGGGATATACAAGCAATAGGAAGGATCGCGTTTCTCTTGCTGCCAACTATGCACTATGTGCTTCCTAACAGATCGGCCACCTCCTGGCTCTACTTCACATCAGGGGCTCCTACTTTCATTACGATTTGGAAACTTTGCAGCCTTCTCAAAGGTAACTGAAGGGAAGCCAGGCAGGGCAGTAAATAACACAGGCATGGGAAATAGAGAAGTGCACTAAGTGCTCTTCTGCATCCTCAGTAAATAGTCAAAGAGATTAAATGTACTGCCTAAGCTCACACGAGGAAAGGGAGGGTGAGAGGCTGAGTAGCTGAGCCCTAAGGCACCGCCGTGGCTCCATGCAGTGGCTGCAGAGGGACGAACGTGGCACCACCAAACCCACAGGTCGTGCTGAGGAGGGTTTAGGTGGGATGCTGAAGCAGAGAGACTGCTGCCAACAGCCACGCTGCTCCCTGTTAGATCAGAGCTGCTATTTGCAACTGCAGGAAGATGTGAATGGGTGGGGGGGTTAATTAGGTCATCTGTTATTCCACTCACGTATTTCCCTCTGTGAAATAACAGACTTACAGCACAGCATCATGGGCCGGATCCTCAGCTAGGCAAAGCGAAGGTGGAAAGAGTAGGGATTGAAGGCCCAGCTGTATTTGGTGTTCTGCTCCACGCTCCCCATATGACCTGTGGAAGGATGCTTGGGACCAGCCTGCCCAAATCTGCTGGTGTTTTGAAAGTCCCACTAAGCATTAAGTACTCAGCAGCTGTAGAAAGTTAAGAGAAACCAGAGTTTCTCTGTGCCTTCGCATGCCAAACATAAAAAGGTGATGATAGCGTGGGGGTGCTTTCTGGTTTGGAGATGCACATGGAACCCTGCAGGTCAGGGCAGGGGCTGTGCACGATCCCAGTGCTGGGTGCACAAAATACACAAGAGTCCTCCGTGGAAATCTCACCCCCTGGGTGAGTGTGGCCATTCCCCAGTGCAAACGTCTGGGTAGCCCTAAACATCTGGCTTACCAGAAAATTGTTTACAGGACAGGCAGGAGTGAGATCAAAACCCCAGCTGGATTAGAGGCAGCACGAACAGGGCTGTAACCAGGAAACAGCCCCGGACCCAGCCCACAGCCCCCAAAGGTGTCAGTTGACAGCACAGGATGGGAAGTTGATGGTAACTGTAATACCAAGAGAGTGGCTGCATGCAAAATGAGGATTTAGAGGATAATGGGAAGGGGAAAGGCCTTGGCTGCGCTGCTTGGGGCCGCAGGGCGCCTGCTGGCCCTTTTTGGCTGTGAGAGGGCTGCAGGATTTTGCCCATCCCGAGGAGCAGCAGCGGCACAGCTGCACATCGCTGTGGCTGCCATGCTTAGGGCTCCTGACTCCAATTCCTTCCATAGACAAACATACGCAAAATGCTCACCTGTGGCATTTTCTGCCCTTTGGGGATGCCACTGCTATGGAAAAGATGGAGAGATGAGGCAAAAAATCCCACATAGCATCCCTCCAAAGACGGAAAGCAGCCCTGCCTGGGGGGGCTGGTCAACCTGCCCACTCCCTGTCTGTGCACCCAGCTGTGCTGGGAGAGCTGGGGGAGCATCTGGGCCTGGGTACCTCGCTGGTTCCCTGCCCCATAGTGAGCACAAGCAAACCCCCACCCCACAACCAAAGCCTCCTCTCAAGAAATAGAAGGAACTGCAAATATAATCCACTGTAAGAATGCCAGGGCGCAGCCTGCTACCTAGATGAGGGAAACAATGCGGTTCTCCTAAGCACACATATCAACTTGATATACTCTATATATGAAATTAAAAAGGATTTTTAAAAGGAAGCATCAGCTCAGACATTCGTAAGACACCGCAGAACTATTAGCAAACACACAAATCAGCCACTGGGTGAAACTGGGAATGGAGAGAAAGAGCAAATCCCCAGCAAAACAAACCTTCCATCTATCCTGGAAACGAACACAGGTACCTACAGCCCACAGCAGCCTTTAAAGAGGCTTTCTCCCCACCACCACTTACTACTTATCTGGAAGACCAAGGAAAAAGCTTATGTCCTCCACGGCTCCCCACACTTGTCTCCGATCTCTCTCCAACTACCTGGTGCTATCCTCTGCGCCGGAGCTGGGGAGGATGGAAATACCATAGTGTTTGCAGCAGGGCCGCCTATTCAAAGGGAGGGGGAGTGGTCAGCCCCGCACGGGCGGTGGGGAGGCGAGCCCCCCGCGCTCCGCTCCCGCTGGCAGATGTCACACTGTGACCCTCACCACGGGGTGTGAGCCTTATCGAGCCCATTCCCGAAGCTCTGCTGGGCTGCCCCAGCTTTGAGGTGCCTGCTGCCGAAAATTGCTATTTCTTCCTCAGAAGTCCCCTGGGCACCTCTGGGTTTCCTGCTCCTTTGCGTCCAACAGGCACCGCGGTGCATTTGGATGCCCACCTCTCCCCCAGACATTGGCAGGGTCCAGCCGCCAGGCTCCCGCTGCCCATTTGCAAACCCCTCGCTGCACGCCTGCTTTCTTTTACAAGCACAAAGGCTGCAGTAGCCTCCCTTTCTATAGGGTACCATCGTGGGGAGAGCAGCTCAGGCAGCTCAGGCTCAGCCCCTGCTGCTGGAGGCCGCACTGCAGCACCACGGGCTGCTTTGCCCCGGAGGGCAGGGGTGTGTGGTGGCTGCAGTGCGCAGGGCTGCAGTGTGCAGGGCTGCAGTGTGCAGGGCTGCTAGAAAAGCAGGGAAACGCTCTTCCATGGAAAGCATGGAAAGAGATGGGGACAGAAACAAAGGCTGCAGCATGCTCAGTCCTAAAATGTGGGATTAAGTTCCTCGTTCTGTTCAAACAGCCCTAGAGCACACAGCCCAGCAGTACGCAGCCCTGGATGCAGGAGGATGTGCCCGTCTTGCAAAGCTGCCTTTTCCTCCAGGAGAGGGCTCCAGGCTGGAAATGTGCTGCACTCCAGCACACGTCCCTGCCACACAGGAGCTGTCAGCCTGCAGGAAAGTTTGCAGCATCTCCCCAGTGAAACAAAAATGCGGTGTGTGCATCTAAAAGCTATGGCTGGAAGGGCAGAGTAAAGCGTCGGTCACCCCAGGGAAAGAATGAACTCTCCCAGTTTATAACCTGGCATTTTGGCTACTCCCAGCTGGCTGACTATTTAAAAAGCATAGACCAAAACTATATTATATCAGACACATAATTTCTTCCTGCACTGACTTCTGTGGCACCCACTGCTGCCAAATGCCCTGCAGAGAAATCAAATGTGCAAAACTGCAGCGCATGAAGGACCCTCCTGCCCCTCACCTCCCAGCCCAGCAGAACCTGGTCGCTCAAACACAAATAGTGACAAATAGCCCCAAAAACTCCCCCTCCCCAAACACCAATATTTATGCACATAAAAGGTATTAACAAGTCCTTTGAGGATTTTCACTACCTCTTAAGAGAAGAATGAAGCTCTGTGTCAGCCCTTGCCTTCGCTCAGAAGCACACAGCTGCAGGTGGCATGAGTACACGTTACCTGTTGAACTCGCAGCCGTAAGGCACGGATCTCTTGTGTAGCTATTTTAACTCAGGAAATTATTTACAGGGCTCCATCTTCTCAGGAAGGTTTCCAGCCTGCTGGGCTTTGGTACAAAGGCTCGGTCACGTCTGAGCGCCAAAGGAGTGGAATGCATCCAGCAATCAATTTTTATCTGGGCAACTCTTCCCAAGGCTGCAGGATAACCCCACGGGCATCTGTGAGCAAGATGTCTTTCTTTCCCTAGGCTGGATGCTGTGCTCTGTGGCAGGGAGCCTTTTCAATACAGTAATCTATGGATTAATTGCCTCCGCATTATGGCTGTCCAATCAACTGCGTGTCTGCAAAATAGAGAGGCTTCTGGTTTGAGCTCCTACAAGGCAGCACAGTGCCTGCTGTGTGCAGGTCACCTTGCTTGGTGGAGGTGCTGCTTGCACATGGTAGCCTGGTTTTGGGGTTACTGCTGCTTCAGCCACCTGGATCCATTGCTTCAGCCAGCAGCAAGAAGTTGGGTTAAATTCAGGGCAGTTCATTCAGCTTATAGTGCATGAAGAAGTAGTTTCCATTCCAGATGGTTTGAATTTTCTTTGTAGTCATAAAAAAAAGAAAGAAAAAAAAGAAAGAAAAAAAAAGATTCATTAGTGCCTAATTAAAGCAGTTATTACTGCTTTTACCAAATCTGAAATGTCCTGTGGATGGTTCAAAGACTGTTCACAGGTTGAATTTAGGGCACACGAATGACCTCTGTGCTCCTGGGAGGAGCTGGATGTACGTGTCAGCACACAGCCCCTCTCCCAATATGCTGAGAAATGCTTATCTCTGCTTTGCAGTTAGAGGAATGGACAGAAAATGGGGTTAGCATGACTTCAAAGATGGCTGTGAGCAGGGAGGGTCATGGCTTGAGCCCTGGAGCTGGAGAATGAGCTCTGCTCACCTAGAAAAGTCCATCTCAGCTGGAGTGCCCTGATTGCATTGAATGTCATCATCATCCATGATTCACCTCCACAGCCCCCAGGTTTCTTGACACATCCTTTGGACCTGAGGTCCCCCTGAGGATCATAAACCAAGGGGGGCTGTATGCAATGAATTTCTATGCCACTTGTTGGGTCTGTAAGCATCATCACCTCTGTACTACAGCAGGAAAACAGAGCAGGATCTGATAAAACAACCCTGAGTGCTGGGTGGTCTGCTCTTAGCTGGCATCACATGGTGACCCAGCAGAAGGGAGCAATGGTGGGGAGCTGTGGCCTGGGGGGTGACTTTGTGCTGGGACAAGGTGATGTGGCCAGACCAGGGTTCTGCCTGTGCTTATAAATGTTCCAGTGGGTTTGCCCAGGCTACAGCATTCCCTCCTGACCCTCCTGGAACTCCAGCTGAAGACACGTAGCTGTGCCACAGATGGGCCAGCAGTGGTCCCTTAGGAGCTGTGCACATCTGGCTGCCAGGTGCTGAGGCTTTCCGTTGCTGGCTGCCCTCAAACATGAAGCAGAGGCAGTCAGAGCTCATTGCTTCTGGCCCTGCTGCACTGGGGTGAGGATCCACTCGCTGCTCCGTGGGTGTGGACCACAGATACTGCGTGCCCTGCCCCAGACTGGGGAAAATACTTGGCCCCACAAGCCAGAGAGCAAAGTTTGCCTATCCTTGGGTCAAGCAGGAGCTCAGGTCTGTCGTCTCGGATACAAGGAGATGGATACAGGATGTATGGCTTGGGTGGGACACCGTGCCTTGCAAAAAATTCCTTCATTCTGCTTTGAGTTTTCATTTTTAGCACAATCTCCCTCTCTACATATGACTATAAATACAGGTATGTGTCTGCATATGATAAAACCAAAAATAACACCCTGTCCATCCATCTTTTCATTCTGGAAGAGGAAGTGAGAAATTTCCACTCAGCTCTAAGTGTGATGTGAAGCAACATCTCTAGGGAAGTTGTAGCCATAACACTGCCCGTCTGCGCCCTTCGTATGCAAATGGACAACTTTTGCCTTGTAAGCACAAAGAATAATGGCTTCTCTAACAGCTGACGTAAATGTTATCATTGTAACCTCCTTTGTGCACTTGCCTGCCCCTCTCCCACCATTAGGGGACACAGCAGGTAGGTGCTCGGCAGCCCCCAAACACCACAGCACAAAGATACATCCATTATCAGTTATGGAAATGTATCTGGAAAATCAGCTGTCATTTGCCAGTTCTCATGTCAAGAATTAGGGCTGTTGATTGGGAGGGCTATCTTTTATTAAACCATCTGATGTACCTAGAGAAAAGATCGGGTTGTGCTATGAGCGCCCCTCTTCAAATCCATGAATGAAAATCCTCACCCCAAATCATTTCACGTAGGGCTGCTCTTCTCCCAGGCAGGTGTATCAATAAATATCAGATTTACAAAATGCCACCAGCCAACAATCCCTGCTCAGAATCTGGGCAGATCTCCAGATGGATTCAGCAGCCAGTTGATTAGTTGGTCCTTGTTACTCAACTGACTATTAGCATGGGGTCAAAGACTGAGGTTTTTCTTTTCTTTCATCCAGTAAAATGTTCCCTGCATAGCACTGCACCAACGTTCAAACCATCAGTAAAGATGTTGGCATCCTTACCAGGTGTGGCAATCATAAGCAGCAGTGTTGTGCATGCAGCAATGGAGCCAACACAGAAGGACGTACATCTCACCAGTACTTGTTGCCACAGAGGGAAGAAGGACCAAACGGTAGCAGAAATGTGAAGTTTGGCTTCATGGAAATGAGTTACTAACGGATCCTTTACCTCTCTGTTTGTTTCCCATCTGGTTCCAGGTCAAGGAAAGTTTGTCTGTGACGCTGGGGAGAGATGGGCTGAGCACAGCTGCGCCTCTCAGCTGTAATTCCTGAGCCCCACCATTGGGCTCCCGCTGTGCCCTCCATTCCTGCTAGGGACACGGGTGGCACTGCAGGGGTCTCTGCTGGGAGGGCACCCCACTCTATGGCAGGAGGACTGCCCAGCCCGTACAGGCAGCTGTAATGCACAGTCACCGTGCAGGCTGGTAATGGAGGGGTTATTTACGGCCCTGCTCTGGATCGCAGTGCTGGGTCCCACATGTGAAGTGAAAGTGGAAGTGTGTGGGTGGGAGGGGAAGCAGCAGCGTCTCATTTATCAGCGGGGCTGAGCAGGTTTCCACCCAGACACGGGCTCCGCATCTCCTGGGGCGTTTCTCCAGCTGCTGCTGGAGCTCATCTGGGCTCCAGAGCCTAGAGCTAGATGCAGGATCCTATTGCACTGTGGTGCAATGAGAAGCATCCCTGTGCAATTTGGATGCGGGCAGAGCATCAGCAGTCAGACCACACTCGCATTGCTCCATCATCACCTGCAGCATCGCGTGACCCCAGCGGCATGAGCGCCTCTCCTGCTGGGAACCAATGGTGCATTGACTTCCCCCAAGTTAGCAGATCCAAAAAGGCTCCTCCAGAGGCTGCCCCAGTACATGCAGAGCTCCATGGAAGCAGGCAGGAGCCCTCTGGCTTTGAGCAGAGCAAGGGGCTGATGGGGAGGGGTCACAGCAGGGTTAGCACTGAGCAGCAAACCCTCCTATTTTATGCAGAAAGCAGTCTGGAGAAACTGACATTCCTGATTGTCTGCATATATAATATAGAGGATGCTAAATAAAGGAGCCAAAGATGTTCCTATGAATCAGACCTTTATCCTTCCCCCATCCCAGAGTGCAGCCCATGAATTTGGGTGAGTTTGCCTTTTTAATTGCTCTGTCTTCCTAATGCAGGCTATTTAGAAATGGCACCAGCAGTGCCCCATTGGAAATCAAACAGGTCATTCGGGCTACAACTTCTATCTGGTTTTCCACCATCTGAGACAACAAACAAGCCATTAATGTCTGGGAACACTGCTTTGATTTCAAACTGTAGACCACAGCACGGATCACTGTGGTGGTGCCGATGTCACACTTGGGGCCAGCCCACATCCCAGCACCAAATAATCCCTCCCTGCTCTCTCACCCGGGTGCATCTCCCATCTGCTCTGGGTTTGCAGCCCAGGAGATAACATTACAGCCCTGGGAATAGGAACTATTCTGATTCAAAGCTTCCAATGTCAAAAAAAGCAAGGGGGTTGCTTTTGGTCCCAGGCTTTTGCTCTGCACTGGACAAAGGAGGTGACCTCCAGGCTAAGACACAGAAAACAAACTGTATTAATACACATCTTACGTGCTCTGAACAGTGAGTTTCTTCTAATGATGATGATTCTACCTCTGCAATCTGTGGGGTCTTTGCATATCACCCCTAGGAGACCCCGCACTGAAGTCCTTCAGTTCATAATCTATGAATCTGTGGGTTTTCAGAATAAAACTGGGAATTTTGCATTGCCTGAAGGCAATGCTTGCTCCTGCTTCCATAGCTGAGGACCCCATTTTTAAAATTATTATTATTTACTTCCATTTTGCCCTTCCATGCCACCACGCCAAGTGTGAATGCCACACACGGCAGGCACAGCTTCTCTCACCCTAACGAGATAAGATGGAAAAGAGAAAAAATCTCTTTTCCAGTCCCACTCTGAGCATCTGTGGGCTGCAGGGACCGTGGGGAAACAGAGCAATCTGAATCCACCTCTCCCCAAACGTGCTGCATTCGCTCCCTCAGCCAGCTCCAGATTTTCATGGATGCAGCGAATGGGAGGAATAAAATAAATGCTACAATCAAAGTGTTTAAACCTATGCCTCGCTTATGCCAACACAAACCCTGAATCGGAGGAAACGTCAGGCTAAATATAGATCCCCGAGCAAAATCAGAGGGCTGCTATTTATTTATTTATTTTTCTCTAGGTTCATGCTGTAAAACATCTGCTGAACAGTTTCCTATAACTGTTTTTGGCTTTTAAATCAAAGAAAGAAGAAACAATGTCCCATTTTGGTAGGGAGAAAAGGAGCTGGGGAAGAATAGATCTTCCTCTCAAAGCAGGATGACAATGAGGATGGAAATAGAGAGGGGGGAGCTCTGAAACATCTTGAGCACAGACGAGAAGTGGGTGGGGGGCAGACCCAGGTACCTCTGCCTGGTTTCCCATCTTGAGGCAGAGCTGCTGAGAGACGAAAGGGAAACGGAGCTCTGTGCCGGGGGAAGGGAGATAGGAGCAGAGGAATGGGAGCTGCCACATCCACATTGCTTCCCACTGGCATGGCCAATCTCTGCTTGCTCCACGAGCTCACCATGCCCATCCCTTATGGGGTGCTGGGGATGGGAGCTGTGCTGTCACACCTCAGGGACCACCGGGCACAGCAGTGCCTGCACGGAGCCCTTCCTGCCCCGCCACAGGATGCGATGACGGCGTGGCTGGGAAAACTTCAAACCGGCCCCAAACAATCAGAGATTGTCTGCGAGTGCTCTAAAATTGGCTCCTTGGATTAGCACCAGGCTCACCCCGGCCTTTGTCAGGGCAGCGGGTGCAGCGTTGTGACGAAGGGCTTAATCTCGCTTCCCATCTGCAGCGCGGGTTGCACTGAGCCCTGCTCGTCCCGCCGTGACCCGCTCCAGACAGAACCGCTGGGAGCCACTTCCCACTGTTGGTGATGCTGTGTGATCTGTGTGACTCAGGAGTCTCCTTTTTATTCATTTCTTCCCGAAATGTGGGTTGGGAAGGCAAAAGCATTGGGTGAACCCATTCCTGGGCAGCTCTGATGAAAGGGAGTGCAAGAATCGCTCTATAGTGCATGTTGGACAATATCTTTTTAGATATTATCCCCATTACCAGTGGTGAGATCCCCCCCTGTCCCCATTGTATCACTGCAGCAGTGTGGCAAAACTGTTTGATGCTCTGCAGCCAGCAGAAGCGTGGGCATGCAGTGCTACACGGGTTGGGGCTGCTCAGCACCGTTCGGTCCCGATTGTGAGGATGCTGTACACTTCCCACCCAACCCCATGGAGAAAATCCGGGACCAAAAAAAAGCTCAAAACAAAAACCAGGAGTGGGGAAGTGGCGGGCGAGGGGCTGTGGCACAGCAGCTGGATCCCCAGGAGGAAATAATTGAAACAAGGCTCCGGTTCGTGATGGGGACGGGAGGTGCTGGGGATGTGCTCATGGCGGCCCTGCGAGGGAGGGAGCACCAGAAAATGATATTTGGGTACAAAAATTCTCTGTTATAGAGCTCCTGGAGTCTGCATGGAAGAGGCTTTGCATTATGGAGGATTTAGCCCCCAGACTTTGCATAGAGACAAAATGATACTGTATGGGATTGCAATGCACCCAGAGCCACTTCTCATATGTATCTCAACTACACCTTCTGGGCAAGAAGTGTGCCTTAATCCTAGCACCATGCTTCAAGGCCCATCTATTCTCACAGGGGGGACTGCAGAACTCAGGGCCAGCGATTATCCTTCCCTCTGCTCTTACCTGATGCCACAGGGCTCACAAGGAGTGAATGTGCAAACTGCAGCTCTGAAGGGACACGAGGAACAGTGCAGTCAGTGAGATCCTTTGTTTTTTGGGGAAAATGAGCTCCTGTGTGCACAGAATAGGGGCAGCAGGAGTTGGCAGCAGTACTTTCAGCCCCCAAAAGAATTGGGAAGTGCTGGAGGAATGGGGTCTGGAGAGCGCCAGGGCTGCCCATCTCCCCCACACTAAGAGGCACAGCCCCAGCATGACGGCTGCACACAGTGCATTGATTGCAAGCTTCACAGCTTGGAAACTTGGAAGGACCGTCTGTTTGCACTCCCTCTCTCCCAGGCTCTTTCATTCATGCTTCCTCCCTCTTTTCCCCTGTGCATTTCTCACTCACGCTCTCATTCATGCTCTCTCGCTCATTCGCGTTTTCCTGGCTGTATTTTTAGCTCCCTCGCCATTCAGAGGATGTGAACATTATCCCTGAGTCATGACTTTGTGAGGAAACAGGCGGCCAGGGCTCCCATTACAGCCCGTCAGGGCTCTTATCAGCTGCAGCACAGCCCTGCGGGGCTGGGGCTGCTCTCCCCCTCCCCTGCTCTCCTTTGGCAGCACTGATAGAGCCCCAGACGCTCTGCGGGGCCACGAGCAGGGCTCAGCCCTCAGCCTCATCGTGATGCAGAGCTCCACGAGTTAAATGAAGATTGGCAGCCAGGAAATGGGAGTAAACCATGAAGGGCCAAAGAGCATCCTCGGGGCTCGGGTGGCTGCTGCGAGAATTACAGCCAGCAAAAAGGTGTCTGGCAGCTCTGACACTGAGGGCTGTGGGTGTTATTCCCAGCCCGAGCAAACAAACATGAGGTAATGGCACCTGGGGCTCAGCCCTAAGCTCACTCTGGATGTGGAAATCGCAGAGCCCCGGAGCTTTTGGCTCACAGGAACGTCCAGCTTTTGTTGCTGCAGCAGTGCAGAATTACAGAGGCTCTGTTCCCACACGTGGATGAGGCACTGAGACAAAATCCAGCCCACACGAGGAACGATTGCAGCCAATCGTTTGCGTGTGCTTTGTTCCCAAATACCAATGATGTTTTGAATAAAATGAATAAAATGTCACCCCACGCGGGCGCTGTGCCTGCACACAGCCCAGGGTTGTGCACCAGCACGAGGACCTGCACACAGCCAACCCCATACGTTGCTCCTGAGTGGCCCCAGGGGGCTGGACAGGGATGGTGGCAGTGTGTGCACATCGCTGCTGTATCCGCACATCACTTTGTGTTGGTTTCCTCATCACGATGCTCTGCGCTGCTCGTGAGGCTCAGCTTCACCTCTCCGTGACATTCAGCTGTTTTCGGCTCACTTCCTCTGACTTTCCCCTCTAACCTTTCTGTTATCTCCTTAATTCTCTCTCCTCCCTTTTCCACCCTCCTGCTTATTTTAGCTGCCTCTTCCTGCCTGCACGTGGGGGGCGCCCTGCCCGTCTCCTCCCGTGCCCCATCTGCAGCAGCTCTGACCGACCTGAAATGATTCTGTGCCCCCCCTGCCCAGCTCCTGGGCACAGTTTCACCCCATTTTCCAGATGCTGGAGCTCAGTCCCTGCTGCACATTCACCCCCCCCCCCCCCCCCCCCCCCCCCCCCCCCCCCCCC
>JAPSGF010000047.1:5217413-5242237 GCA_035772895.1 Perdix hodgsoniae | reverse complement strand
ATATATATATATATATATATATATATATATATATATATATATATATAAAACGTCTGAAGCCAGGAAGAATGAATCATTTGGCAGAGGTGGAGCTCTGCGTTGGTGACAAGCGCTGACTTGTGAGCAGCTCTCCTGGTGAGACCAGGAACTGGCGGTGCAAAGGCAAACACTGCTGGCGGTGGCCAGCTGGTGGATGGATGGAGCCACAGGCTGAGTGCTGACCTCAGTAGGCAATAGAAAGGCAAAGCATCGTGGCTTCCAAGCTAAATAAAGACAGAGATTCCACTCTGCCTTCAAACACCCTCTGCTTATGCTCATTTCTCCGCAGCCATTTAAAAAAGTCTGTACAGCAGCAAAACTGATTTACTCAAAAATCAACCCAGGTTTGAGCTCTAGCCATTGTATCACATCATTGCCCTGGAGCAAAGGGTTGAGCAAAATGCATGAAGAAAGTGAGAGCTTTAAAGCTCAGAGTGCAAAACCTGTTTTCCATCCATGAATAACACCTCTTTCTCTGGGTGGTGCTGTCCTGCCTCTGGTCAGAACGGGAAACTTCAGCATCTTTCTCCTCTCTGCCAAGATTGCTTGCCTCCAACTGGTCCATCTCATGTTGCTCAGTGGAAAACACCATGATGTATATCTTTCCTTGGCAATTTTGAGATGCATCAGGGCAGTGAATAATCTAAAGCCTTGAAAAGTGAAAATCTTTCTGTGTCTTGTGATACTACTGTGAATGAAAAGATGATTCTGACCAAAGCAGTGAACAGCAAGGTCTTGCCTTGATCAAACTATTTGCTGGTCTCTCCACTTGCCACTGAGTAAAGCAGCTCATGAAAAATGAAAATGGTGTCATCTTGGGAAAATCTGGGTTTTAAAGTATTTCAGGCAGCCCCAGATTAGGAGCAGGGTGATGCTTTTTGCCCTAAATTCTGCTGCTTCAAAGGTTGCAATCATTCGCACCAGCTCAGCTGGAAGCTATGACCATTTTTCTGATGCAGAAAAGGAAAGAGGACATCCAGGCTCATGGGATGGCTGCAGTTATCTCTTTCCAAATCAGCCAGCAATCACAGCACCCAGAACACGGGGCTGTGTTGAGCCAGGATCTGCTCATTGGGCACACACACCACTCACAGCACACAGTCACCTCGTGGCAGTCAACGCAACTCATGACTCCACTTGCACCCATGCTCTCCAAAGAGCCCCAGCGCCAGTGTTCTGGCTGTTACTTTAGCAGTATGTGGAGTAATAGGAATAATTTGCCCTCCTCCAGCTACTCAGCTTGTGACGTGGCCGCCTGCCCAGAGACGACGTTCCTGCTGGATGAGGAGGTGTTTTGGATGGCAAGCTTTCTAGGGCAAGGCTTGTCTTTCTCAGGTGTTTAGGAGACACACAGAAAGCACTGGAAACTTTAATAAGCACCACAGTAAATCCTCAGAGGATTTGATCTTCTTCCAGGACAAAATCTGGGGCATGGCTTTGGAGAGGAATGGAAAGAATTCTCCCCCTCAGAGGCAAAACCACGGTATTTCACAGTGTCACCTTTTCCTGAGGAGAAACAGCAGCTTTCCACTTGCTGGAGAGGTGCGGGGCGGAAGGCAGGAGGGCGATGGTTTCCTTCACAGACCCATTAATCTGCACGTGTGCTGGAGAGGGGCGACCGCCACGTTGCTTTGCAGCCTGCTCATGCAGAATTTCATGCTGGTGAATGTAAATCTCCACCCTGGCTGACATCACAGCTGTCACTATAGTTCCCAGGCATCTGGGCAGGAAACGTACATGCTCCACTCCACTCAATGCCCAGGCACAGCCTGTGCATCTCAGCCTCATCCCTCATCCCAGTGCTTGCAGAGTGATGCTGAAGATGCATTAGAAACAAACAGGCATTTGGCAAACTGTTCATTTACAGTAGCACTTTCTAGCTTCCAGATGTAAAAATAGACCAAGTTTCCTATCGCATCTCTCCTCTGACGGCTGTGTCTTTGCCCTCTGGAAGTCAACAGCAATGTTGCAGTGAGAGTGGGATGAGGAGCAATAATGAGATGGAAAAAGGGAGAGAGAAATGTGCCTGAGTGCCTGTCTCCTCTAAGGAGCTGTTATCAGGCTTTTCAGACACATGGAAATGTCCAAAGGTTTTGCAATTCAAAATTCATGATGAATAAGGGTGGGGAAACTGAGGCACGAGGTCTTTTCATGTACCTTCTGGCAGAGATAGATGCCTTGATTGCCAAGAAACATCTGCATAGTGTAGGGGGGAATCAGTCAAAGAGAGGTTTGAGGTAAAGAAAGGTTTTTTTCAGAATTTTTGGCCTGAAATCTGGGTCTCAACTCTATTGAAGACAGTGCCTGCTGTGCTGTGCCATCCATCCTGGTAGCATCACACTTGTGAGAATTTGCCAGTGAAAAATGGATTCTGGCTTAAATGAAGCGATCTTATCTTTGGCCTCTCTTCCTCTCCCTGAGGGGAAAATGAATGAGCGTGGCTGCCTGGCTTAGCTTCCATTTCCCTGACTGGTTATGGGTGGTTGGGCCTTATGAATCAAAGTGTCACAGCAGGAGCCAGGAAATAGGCCAGGATGGAGAACAGGAGCTGAAACCACTCTACCACGAAGGGTGTAGGCAAGGTAGAGCCCTGAAAGGCCTTCCCTGCCTTCAGCCAGAGACATGGGTGGTGCTTTGGCAGCTTTTAAGATTTTTGCCGTGTATTTTCTGTTTTTTGAGAGATTAACCATAAATGCTGGGTGTTTGCAGCTGCCATCTGCTTTCATTGCAACTTTTTTGGCAGCATATAAACATTAAAGGAGATTAAGGATTTTGAGTGAGGTCAAAGACAGCATCGCGTGGAGTTGAGAGGGTGTGATGGAATGAAGAATCTGCACTAGTTTGCTCAACAAATAGGAGAAAAACTTCCACTTTCTTTTCCCCTAAAATAAACTCATGTGATCCTTCAGCCAACCCCTGCATGTCAGACCTGTGCGTGGTTTCTGTGGGAAAGGACCAGTGGAGTTTGGCTCCTCTGGCTTGCTTCAGCCTTTTCAAGCAGAAGGCCAGGCTTGACACAAGCCAGCTCTCCGCCTTCACATCCTTCTCTATCTTCAATATTACACAGCCCTTGTTGCCATAGCATCTGAGCATACTTATCTCCACAATGACTCTATGTAATGGAGCACTGCTATTATCTCTATTTTGCAGATGGGGAACCAAAACACAGCAAAAATGAAGGACAGGACTGCAAAGTACATGGATTCCTAAACTGCTTATGACAAAGCACATTTGTGCTTAATTCCAGTGCCTTTCCTCAGGCCAGAGAGTTTTGTAAGCCCTTCTAGGACCTCAACAGGTACAGACACTGTTTTGCATTTGACTTGTTGCAAGTCAAGCAGCCGCCTTCACAGAGCAATTGGTCATTAGAGGAATCAGCAGCTCATGCTCCTCCCTCGGATCTTAATGCTTCATTGGAGACTCTCTGATCACAGGAAATGAGTTGAGTTTTCCAACTGAGGCATGCCTGGGCCACTGATAAAGAAGGCACCAATGGGCAGCTCAACTTCTTTCTTCGTATGCCTGGCAATTTCTCTCTGCTTCTGGTTGTTCCCAAACACAACTTCTGCAGAGGCGGCTGGTCTGTGAAAACGTGGGTGCTTCTTGCACGTGCACCTTCCAGCTGTTTGCAGGGTGCAGGATCAGCCCCTCACATTTCCCTGCATTGGTTGTACCCCTGCTGCACCCCAGCTTCTTGAGGAATGTGTGCCAGAGACTCCGACTTTATCACAAAAAAAAGGCTCTGAATCTTGCACCCAGCAGAGTCAGCAGCAAGTTTTATTGACTTCAGCACCATCATAAATTTACATAGTTCTTTCCATGCAGGGATCACAAGTCTTTATCATTCCCTTCAGGCCCTGGCTGCCACAGACCCGCAGTTGTTATCTGTTCCATGGAAGTCGGGATATCTTTGGTACCCTGAAGATCAAAAGGAAATTTTGCACGGTTTGGAGAGAAACATTCTGGGGCTGATGGATGTGCTTACTGTGAGCAGATTTCTCTTCCTGTAGGAGCCAATGGGAGCTTTGTCACCAGGACCAAAACCCATGCAAGAAAGCTTTGCACATTAACCGCAGCAATCCAGCCTAAGGGACCATCCCTGCCTCCTACAGAAACATTTGTATAGAAGTGTTTATAGCCACATCGCCGCAGAGTTTTCCTCCACCCCAAGCATTTTACCAGCACAGGTGTATTCAGCTAACCCACAGCACCCCCAGCACAGAGCTGCTCCCACTATGCAGTGTAGCTGTGCAATACAAGCACAACATGAGCAAAGTCAGCTGCACCTGTAATTGTACATTTTTTTCCCAATAATCATCACAGCAGTGTTATTCTGTCAGCTGAGCTCTGCTGGGCAGGGTTCACACTGCTTCACAGGTATCAGCAGCACTGTCCTTAGCAACATCTGCCATTAGACCTTGCCTCCTCTTGATTTGGGAAGTGAAATAAGTTAGATCTGCTGATGTGAGCAGTGGCTCCTATGGATAAGCGACAATATGTCATCTGGTGCTGCTGGGATGTATGTGACACTTTCCATGCATGCAGGGAAAATAAACTTTTCCTACCATTTTGCTGTTCCATTTTGAGCGCTGAGTATGAGTGGGATTGTTACCAGTTTGGTGAACAAGTCACACCAATATCAGGGTAGCTCAGCAGAGCTTCTCTCATGTGGACAAAGCCTGGAAACCTTCCCCATAGCTTCAGCAACTTTCCTCTGGGTGTCACTCCAGCAGAACTTGGCCTCAGAGTGCCTGGAAGGAGATGGTCATCCAAGCACTCTGCTGTGGAAACACCACCTTCCCTTTGGGAATGGTCCAGTGTTTAGGAACAGGCAGGATAACAGGAGCACATGGTTTACAAGTGCCTGTTACACTGGGACCTCCACTGAACTTTCTTCATCAATCTCCATCAATCCTCCCTCTCATAAAACCCAATTCGGTCTCCAAAACAGCTCCCTTTCTCTTTTTCCCTCCCCTCTCTCTGCCCCCGAGCACACACATGCACATTTCCTTTTCCTTAAGCAAACAATTTTCAGATTTAAAAGTGAATTCTCAGTGCAGGCTGGAAAAAGACAATGTGGCCTCGCTCCTTATCTCCTGCTATCTGCTGCTGCTTGTACTCACAACAAGCTGTGAGTCTAGATTGGCTTTACAGTAGATTTCAAGTGTTTATGAGCCACAGGAGGGAGAGAGAGGAGGGAAATCTGGTCGATGAGATAAGTCCAGGAAATAGTGCTGGTGACTGGAGCAGAATCAACAAGTTGAGTGAGCAACCGGACACCTCTAAAGACCCAAGGATGCGTGACTCAGTGTCACGATTTCAGTTCCCGCAGCAAACAGGAGCGCTTGAAAGGGATTCATTTGTAATTGTTCAGGAGGTTCATGCCTGGGGTGGAGAAGGGAAACAACTTGATCTCTTTATAGACTCAGAATATTTTCCAATTGGGAGCCCAAATTTAAGCTCCTCGATCCATAGCTTGGCTCCTAATATAACCGCTTGATTTTCATGGATTGTGGAGCACATGCTGGTTTCAACAGCAGCTCGCAGGTCACTCTGTCACGCTGCAAGGTTTTATAATGTGTTGGGTAAATCTAAAGCTCTCTAGGCCCGGAGCATCATCTGGTCTTTGTTCATATGCCACCTAGAGCAATGTGGCCTGGTACCAACAGGACGAGGTATTTTTATAATCACCTTTTATCCCCATGTAGACAAGGTTTGTGACAGTAACTGGAAAAGCGTGTAGGCTTCATCTGCAATGTATTTCAAGAACAAAAATATCTGGGTTAGTTTTATCAGAAAATAGTAATTCACATTGTCCGACACAGCTCAAAAAACTGTTTCTAAGTATGGCTGTTAAGAAAAGAAAAAAAGAAAAACATGAAGTTATTACTCTTTCCCTCAAAGCCTGACTAGAAGATGTCTCCATGATCTGAAGGTTATTTCTAAGCTGGAAAAATATTGCAAACTGTGTCCTTCAGGAGAGATGGCTTTTTTTTAACTTTAAAATCTGTAATTTATTACATACTTTTCATATCTTAGCTACTGAATGGGAAACACAAGCTGATGTTCCTATAAATCAGAAGAAAACACTCAGGAAATGTTTCTCTCGGTTGTCACAGTGCACATCTAAGTAACTCACACCAACTGCCCAACACAGGAAACAAATCTAACCATCACTGCCCCCCGAAATGGTCAGGCCATGTCTGAATGTCACGGCTTCTAGTCTTTGATAAGCTGCATAAACAAGAATTTGGTGCCAGGACACCAGCACAGGATGTGGCACAAAGAAAAACCTTGTCAGAGTAGTACAGAAGGCCATTTTTGTAATTATTTACTCTGTATTTCCTCCAAAATGTGCCTGATTCTGATTTCAGGGACACCAGTGTACATCCAAAGTAATTCCAATGAACTGGCTTCAGATTCAAAAGACCATAGTTGAGACTAATCTCACCCATATAAGAACTGCGAGTTCTTTTGCAAGAGTTCATTTCCTTTGATTTTTGGAAACCACAGTGACAGATTTCTGACAATCACCAGGCACAGAAAAACCTGATTCCTTTTTCACCTGCACACCTTCCCCTGTGAATCTCCTTCAAATTCCTGTGGCATCCCTTCCACACTACTGTATTCTGGGGCAAATTTGCCTTCCTCCCATCTCCTTTTCTTGAACAGGGAAGAACATTACTTTCTTCTTGTCTTAGACAATCTCTGTCCCAGAAACCTCACATCAAACCAAAGCCCGTTGAGCTCAACACTTTCCATTGTCTTTGTTCTGGTAGAGATGACCTGGAGCCTCCCCAGCAAGAGGGGATATGCACTGACACTGAGCCATTTCACAACACAGCAAATGCTCACAGCAAGCACTTCATAATATTAACCAGAGATTCCCCAAATCATCACTCCTTTCCATATGGGAATAGTTATTTTCACATAAAGCACCTTTATACTGAAAGAGCTGCAGCCATGCTCAGGAGGAGCGGGCACTGAAATGCTTTAATTTGACTGGTGTACTTCAAGCTGTCTGATGATAGTGCGTAGACAAGGCCCAAGGCATAAGAACTCCTCAAGCGAAAGCTTTTTGTGGAAAGGGCTGTAAAACACCATTTTACTGTGTTGTTCTAAATTTCCTTTTTATTTTATGGTTCATCTAATTCGAAGAGAAACCTTCTCTGTAGAGAAGTGGAATGGGAAACATGCTTCCATGTAAAAACATTTGGAATCAAGTCAAGCTCCTGTTTTAGCCATTTATTTTTCTTTAATTCCATTTTTTCCCCCTTTTTTTTCATGCATTCAGCTGTTTGCATTGCTTTTTGGTGGAGCTGACTGCTCCTTGCTTTCTCCCCTCCTGCCATCCCCATTGGCCCAAATACAAGGTGAGATATTTTAAGAAATCAAGCTCAGAAAAGAAAGAACTGACACATCTGCATGTTTGTTTGTTTTTCTGCAGACACCAGAGCAGGCGGAGGCCCTTTAGAGCTCCACGTGTGTCCTCACAGCTGCCTGGTCCCTCCTGTGCAGCAGCTACTCCAGGAGCTGCAGCCAAAATTAAGTGGGGAGGCTCTCAGGGAGCTGCAGAATCGCACTAGCCCTGAGCAAGCTTTAAGAGCTTGATAAGGAGCAAGGCAGAAGCGTGAAACAGACAAGATGGGAGCAGAGGGCTTGGGGTGGAAAGTGGGGAATTGTGGAAATGCAGCACAGCACTTCCATGGTTGCACGGCAGCCATGTTCTTAGAGGCGCGAGGAGCCTTGCACTTCCTATTGGCTGCTGGTGGCCTGGGCCCGCCCTCTGGCGGAGAACAGCCAATCAGGTGCACCACCGCCCAGGGCGGGAAGGCTTCCCACCTTTCTGCCGCCATTTTGTGTGGCGCAGTGATGTCTGCAGGGCCTCCTGTCATGGTCCCACTCACTCTCCCCTCACCTCCCAGGGGTCACAGGGACCTCACAGCACAGACCTCTCAAGGGCCACAGCTCTCCCCAGCGGGTATCCTTGTCCCTTAGCAAGCTTGAAGACGTTCCAGCCGTGTGAAAAAAAAGGGGCTCCAGGCACCACCTGACGCTGAGCACCTCAGCTATACCTGCAGCATTCGCCTCAGGAGATCCTGCCTCAAAAGCAACCTCACTGTGACCAGTCTGTGTGTGAGGGCCTTGTGTTAGGTGTGCGATAGATGGCAGCCCCTCACAGGTTGCTCAGGTCTGCAGTGACAGCTTTGGCCAGCTGCTGTTTGGTCACTGCAGTGACCAAACAGGAGCTGGCCAAAGCTGTCACTGCACGAAACCAGAAGGTCCTGAACACAAAAATTCCAGCACTAAAAACATCACAGGGCTGACATCTGCAGTTACAAAGTCTCAGCAGAGCTGAAGATCCACACAAAGGCTGCTGGGGACCATCCAGGAGCATCAGAGCCTGCATGGCACAACAGGTTTGCAAAGGTCTCTGTCCCACTTTCTGACACCAAGATGCTTTCCTGTGTCTTCAGGTCATACCATCTTGTTCTTAAACCTTCCTTCCTGTCCTTTTGTCTATTGAACTGTAGCAAGGTCAGGAAATGTCTTTTGTTATAACGTTTATATACCCCTTAGCCTACCTGCAGGAAAGTAGCTCTAAGGTCTAGTAAGAAAATCGAAATAAAACCATACACTTTAACTGAGAAACATACAAGTCCATTCACAAACGGAGTGTGGCTAACAGGAAAGTTACCTCACGTCCAACAGACTGTAGATAATTTCTCCAAAATATTTATAAATAATGGGTGAAAATTCAAATGGTTTTATAAATGACTGCGCTTCTAAAACCAAAAAGCAAGGCCACTCTTTCTTCTAGCTTCCTAGCGACCATCAGTCACACAGAGCAATGAGTAACACCGCTCCAACCAAGAGAGCTCAGCAAGTGAGAGGCTCTTGTTCCCACTGAGCAGCATGTTTAACTCCTGAGAGACACGTGAACTTTCACCCAACATTCCTTTTTCAAGAAAAAGACGTCATCTAACAATTATGCCAATTCCTTCTTTCCTATCCCCTCGTTCTAACTCTGTAACTAGAACTTGTTTGTTGCTGTGATAATGATTTTATCAGTTATGATTATTTACTTTAATGTACTAATGACAATCATCATTAATACAAGACCTGAGAGAAACATTTTTTTTTTAATGTGTTTTCCCTGCCAGAAAATGATTTAGCAAAGCTGAAATGCTTTTCCCCAAATATTTATAGTAATTGTGATGATTTCCAGTGGAATTTATCCAAGTGCTTTTAGTTGCATAGGCTACTTCAAATGAAAGAGTCTGTCTTCACTGAAACGGGTCTAGCTGATTTCTCTGACACTGTTCTGAGGTGATCGCTTCCTTTCTCTTAAATCTCACAGAAGTTTTTTCTCACACTAAATTTCTGGAGTTGACCTGCTTGACTGTAGATGAAAATAAATACTAGCAGATAGGAAATGCCTGTGGAATTAATATTTTGATTTCAGCAATGGTCTTAATATGACTACTGATTATGAAATCTCTCCCTCTCACACATCCGCGCTTCCACCTCACTTCTGTGGCAGCGGCTCCTGCCTGTGCGATGCTCCTCCTCAGAGTTCCAGCCATGCACAAGTACCTCTTCTGTCATATGTTGCTTAAGGATAGCAAACACACACACACACACACATTTGCAGACACAGAGGGGTTCTCATCTCGTCCAAACACTTTCCAGCAGTATTCTGGATGAAAAATCAGATGAACATCTCCCCATGGCAGTTCTCTGTTTCAGTCTTTCTTTCTTGAAGAGGAAATTTATGAGGCTACCTTGGTTTGGTCTCTTGGACCTATCTGTGAGATGTCTTTGTAGCAGCAAAAGTAAGTTCAGAGAAACAGTCACTGATATGGGAATAGAAAGCGGGAAGATGTGTTGAAGTTTGGTTGTATGTGTGTAATTTTGCCTCTTGGTCTCAGGTGGATCTTTAAGGTCTCTTCCACCAAAACACGCAGACTTTTCTGGTGGCTGATTTCACTGGACTATTAGGAGAGAACCACAGCAGGCTTTGGTGCATCTGCATACCTTGGGCCCATGCTGCTAATGGCCTTCAGATTTCGGAGCAAGACCATGAGAAGAATAAGGGGAAAAAAAGTTGCCATTATTTACTCATAGCATGTGGAAATGATGACGGCCGGTTAAAAATCACCACATTTTCCTCTTAGGAAAGAGAAACTGAAGCACTGAAGTGTGTGTGTGGTTATATGTCAAGCACTGGAACTCCTTTTGACTTCACATACTTTCCCCTTATTTCTAATTAACATGTTGAGGAATTTTAAAATGTAATAAACATTATTTCCAAACAACCAGAAAGTAAAGCTTGCTTATTTCTGGTTTGATGTAAACATTTATAGCACAGCTCCATCCTTAAACAGTTAATCTTATAGTGACCTATTAAAATAAAATGAATTGTGTTATAATTCATCCTAAAGCAACCTCAGGGTTAGTGTATCAGGTAACTCCTGCTTTTGCAGTCCTCATGACGTTTTTAATCAAATTCAGCTGTAATTGCTGGAGCATACACATGCCTCTTTTAATACTCTGCCTACATTTGGGACTCATATGAGTCTGTTTTCTCTTAACATATCTAATAAATAGAAAACATGAAAAGAGCACATTTTGCAGGGCTCTGAGCTTTTCCACCGTTTCATTTGTTCTAGCAATTGTCCAACAGGCTTATGAGAATCGAGCACTTGTCAGCTTTCCCCCCCTTGGATAGAATTCTTTGTGGGTTTCAATTCACTGTTTGTGTTGCTAGCACCCCGTTAAAGGGGCATCGCACAGGCAGGAGCAGCTGCCACAGAAGTGAGGTGGAAGCGCGGATGTGCGAGAGGGAGAGATTTCATAGGCGTCTTTAAAAATCACTGCCGGTGATGGATGTTGAAATGTTGCTTACATACAAGTCACCTAGGGTTTGTTGATGAAAACTTGAGATGTCATGTCTGCACTGAAGCTATTTGAGTAAACAAAACTGCTGTAACTTTCTCTGCTCGGGGGCTGGGGGGGATTGCTGTCCCATGCTGCAGCTGTTTCCAATTTGCCAGCAATTTTCTTCTGGGCTAGTAAAGCTCCCAAGATGACTACAACTGGGCAAACGGGCTTCTCGGCTGGGCTGCGGGGTTTGATTACAAGGAGAGGCAAAAACAGCTCGGGGTTCAGGGGAAGCATTTCCCCTCAACTTTTAGGTCCTTTACATTCCAACTTTTTGTTGACGCCGGCCTTTAAAGTTTATTTGCAGTTTAATAGGTGCTGCGCCCAGCGGTCCCGCGTGTATCTCTCCATTGGAAGTAGACTGCGATTTTGAGCGCCTTTGCTTAAAAATAAGGGAAATCGGAGGGAAAAGAGGATGAGGAGAGATACTGGCGCCCGTTAGCTGCTCCTCGATAAAAGCACTGGGAAGAGGGGTCTGTTAGCACAGCACTACGCCCTCGGGGTTCCTCTTCAGCGACGTGTTTTTTGTAATTCACACGCGGAAACGTGAGAAAAGACTGAAAAATGACTTTGAAATGCGATCTGATTCGGTCGCTAGCTGGCTCGCCTGTGAGGGTGCACAGAGAGGTGTTCGCGTCCCCGCCGAATAATGAGATTAAGGCTCGTTTTTAACCTGATGCGTGTGATTTCTTTAAAGCCACGAAAAAAAAAAAAAAAAAAAAAAAAAGAGAGAGAAAAAAGAAAAAAAAAAAAGACAACGCCGATGTTGTGCGGATGCCCGCAGGAGCTGCTCCCCCCCTTCTCCCCCCTCCCGCACACCTCGCCGCTCCCCCCGCCGCGCTGATTTTCCCTTCCCTCGGATGTTTTCTTCCCGAGATCTTCCTCCTAAAATCCCAGGTGCTTACCTTACCGTGCCTAGGAAACTCTCTCGCGTAACAAAAACAACAACAACAATAATAACAAAGAATCCGAAGAATTTCGATATTAAAAAATGGCTCTGGCGAGGTCCCTGGCCACTAGGTACGGGGCTGAGTCTGTTTTCCTTGGAAATTGGGAGGAATGCTAAACGGCTCGTCTAGCAGAGAGTAAATTGTGTGCGGGGCTCTAGGCACGGCTCCCAAGTTGCCCTTTCACCCCTTCACTTTATATGTTCCTCTTATTAAGGAGAAAAATGTTTCAATATGTTGGAATTTGGGGCAAAGACGGGAAGGAGAGAAAGAGAATAGAGAGTGGAAGGACATTTTCCAAATAGTTTTGGTAACCCTTCTGGGGTTACATTGAACATCGATGCCGTACGAAAATCCTGGGAAGTTTCTCCCCCAGGTTAGTGCAAAATATTGCACACCAGCCCTTCCGAAATGGCAGTATGGACCAGGAGCATTTTCACCGCTGGGAAAACACATCCCTGACTTGAAGACGTTTTTTCTTCTTCTCCCTAAACTCGTTTCTGTTTGATGGGGATTATTAAGTAGCTCAGAGGGTCTGGAGGTTTTGGCTTGCGGAGAGAAATTATTGATCTGGTGCAGAATAGGCTGGAGATGGTTCCTTCTCGCCTCTCCAGCCGTGTGGGGCTGCACAGCCCGCTGAGTGCAGCCCGTGCTATTTGCAGCTTTGCTTCAGAGCGAAACGGGTTAACAGTTCTCAAGGTAAGAGTCAGGGGAAAAAGCGCAAAGTAAGGAACGATGATTTTAAAACGGATATTTGAAACTTCCTTATTTAAAAGGGGGATTTAAAGTAGCACTTGAGCTCCACTCAGCGTCTCTTTTCGGCTTGACTCCTCAGCAATATTTTTTTAAGAAAGTTGTGATTTTTTTTTCTTTTTTTTCTTTTTTTTTTTTTTTTACTCCTTCTTTATAGTCGCAAGTAGCGCCAGACAGGCTCAGTGGGCGAGGATGTCACATAGCCGTGATTAATCTGGGGGAGCAGCTGAAATATTGATAAGGGGAAAAACGGAAATCAAATGAAAAGTAGAGGGCACAGAAGAGAGGGAAAGGGAAGCACGTACTGGAGCTGCGAGCGCTGCAGAAGCCCCCTGAGGAAATGCCTGGTTGATGCAGCCTGTCTGGATGGGCTGGGAATTCTAACTCCAGCGCTGCTTTGGATCTAACAAGTTTAATCTCTCCTTTGCAAAACTGCAGCGGCAGGGTAGTAACCCACAGCTGGTGGGGAGTTTTGGTTTTGGTCTCAACCTGGATCTTTACAAACTGGTCTGCCACTGGTTGAGGGGAAAGGGTATCAAAGGTGAGTCATTTAAATAATAGTAATAAGACGAAGCAAGAGGTGAATCTAAAAGTAGTTTAAGAGGCCCTTTTATGTTTCTACCGATGCTGGCAGGGTAACGCGATTGATAAATAATCCACAGCAGACTTCTTAAGGCTGGTTCCAAATATGTAGATGTATTTATTTATACGAACACGCGTAATTGTACGAGGGAGGTGAGCGGGGGTGGGGGAGCGGTGATGAGGGGTAAAGAGGGGAGCAGGGGAAACTGAGACGGGAATCCTTGACCCTAGAAAATTTACTGGCTAAGGAAAATTGCCTTGTCCCTCGACTCTGCCTACCCCCACCCCCCTTGCAAGTTCAGAAGCAAAAGAAACTGGAATGTGTTAGGAGGGAGGACGACAGGGAAAAAAGAAAAAAAAAAAGAATTGTAGTTATCAGAAACACATTGCCGATTTTATAATCAGTTGCCCGTCTGTGCCAGCTGGCCGCGTAATAAATGCTTTAAAAAAATCAATAAAAGGGGGGCGGCGTGCAGATAGAGAGCTGTTATTTTCCAGAGCTGTTGGGCTCTTTGCCTTTTTCCTCCTTTCTCTGCTTCTCCCCGAAGCAGCAGCCGCTCCGCAGGGAGCGCCGGCACCGGCAAGGGCGCACCGCACCGCGCGCCCATCCGCAGCGCTCTGCGCCCATTCCTCATCTCGTAGTTTTTCCGCGATAAATCCTGGAAGCACCGAGCGACCCCATGGAAAATAGCGGCAGGACGGCAGCACTGAGAGCTGCACGCTAAGAGGGGGGTTCGTGCTTTTAACGACGCACTAATTGCTGCAAGCTAATCGTTCTCTGGCGCGTTCAAAGGGAACTGCAGATCCTGAGTGAAACGAGTAGAAAAAGTTGTCAGACCTTGCAGAGAGTACAGATTCATTTTCCCGCATAGCTTTTCGTTTTTCACGGTTGTAGTTAATCTGTGCAATGATAACTAGGGGGGTAAGGAGGAGAGGCAAAAACCTGTTGATCGGGAGATCAACAAGTCTTGGAAATACAGCATATACAGATACACAGCATACAGATGCACTGCACTGATGTAAGGCTGAGATAAAGCAGCGCTGTGTTTGAGAAACGGCACTCTCCGAAATGGAAGGACTGGGAATGACATCTCTGGGTTTTTAGTGCTATGCGGAATGATATTTCCGTTCGCTATATTTAAAATTTATTGTTTAATTATTGTTGGTGAGAAAGGTTCTTTAAATCAATAGAGGCCGGCAGGCTAATGGCTCGGCATGGTTTCAATGAGCCACGAAAGGCAGCTGCCCTTCGTTCGGCCAAGTGAAACCCTCGGATACAAGTCAATAGGGTTAACTAGTCTCGACATGAAAACATGAGTATTTCAGATGGCTTTTAATTGTTGGCTAAGAAATTCAGTTAATCAAATGTCAGACGTTTCCCTCTGCTCTCGCCAGAAGTGAAGAAGGCACTTTTCCTGAGGGGGCGAAAAATCCAAATGCAAAAACAAACAAACTGTTGTTGAACATGGAAACAAAGCCCTGCTTTGTGAACTTCTGAAGTTTAATAGTTGACATTTAGTTACTGCGGTGGACGTTCATCTGTGTCCTTTCTTTCAAGAGTGCACTTAAATGCTTGATGACTTCTCTTTAAGTAGTAGTATTAGCCTTACTTTGTAAACAGTGCTTTGATTCTTTACTTTGCTGTACAGATAGATAAGACTTTATTTTCTATTTTAATTTCAGATCAATTTTAGGACCTTTAAAAATATCTGTTAAACACGTAAGGATGTTTCAGACTGTACCAGACACTTCGTCTTACGTCAAGGTAAGACATGACAGCATCTTTAAACAGGTAATGTCCAAAATTACAATCCTTCAAAAATTTGCAATTGTTTGTACTGATTGAAAGTCTCTTTCCCATTCCCACTGAACTTAGCTGGGAAGAAAAAAGGGGTTAGCATTGCAGTTATGGTTCTAGGAGTAGGCAGTGCTGAGTCCAAAGCTGAATCATAAGAGATGGAACCAGATGTTCTTGTCTGTAGGATGGATGATGCTATAACCGCTGTTATTGTGAGGGTGTCCTTAATCACATGACAGTAATGCCTTGTTCCTCTGGAATGGGTGTATGATAGTGGTGGTGTGCTACTGATATCACATCATAGCAGTTTCTTCAATTGGCTTCCAATCTACTGATTTCCTAGGTACCATTTAATATTGAACAAAACTAAGCTTCATTTAGTATGACTCTACTTCTTGCCACACCAGCCACTGAACTCAGTATGAAGATGATATGAAAAGTTCTGGTTTTGAATGGTATGTTTCTAAACAGATTTGCAAGGGGAAAAGAATTGAATGGGTTAAAGCAAAACATCTCTTTCAGTTACTGAAGAAACGGATTGTCACACCGGGCAATGCTGTGTAAAACTGGCATTTCTTTCACAGCATCACTTACAGTTTTCCTCAATCAATTCTGTAGGAAAATTGACTTCAATTGGTGTTACTGGTAATGGATTCTGACACAGACTGCTAGAACTTGCATTCTAATCATTGATAATGTATGTACACTCTTTTTTTTTTCTTTTTTTTTTCGTATTAAAATGTGAATCTGAGAATGTATTTCAATGTGCCACTCTGGCTCTTTCATAAGATTAAAACAAATTCCAAAGAAGAGCTGGCACAGTCTTGTCCCTTTATAATTCCATTGAGCACTATATTATATTTGACATCATATAGTTTTTTTTACCACAACAGTTCCCAAGAATGTAAATAAACCAAGCCTGGGACATCTGGGCTACACGTTTAAAGCAAACCCTGCATGCAACAACACTTAGGGAAAATCTAAAACACAAATGTCTTCTCTCCCAGGCTGAAGAACTGCAGAAGGGTGTTAATAAGAGCTGGGTGGATAATTTGTAATGAATAATTTATTACAGGAATTTTCTCTGCCTCTTTCTTTTTTTTTCCCTTAGTCAGTGATCCATGTGTCAATTGTGATTTTCATGTGCACATACTTTATTGGAAGTGATTCACTGAATGATTTCTGTGTAGAATCCCTAGGCCACAAATCATTTTGCCAGCAGTTTTTTAGAGGTGTTAGTATCGGAAATGCCAGCTTAGTGGGAAGTATCCCAGCTCACATAGAATCACTTGCATTCCATGGTTGGATGAACTTGTGCATCTTTCTGGATTAGGTTTCTAGAGGGAATTGTACCAGGAATGGTCAAGATTCCAGATTGGGTTAATATCTCCCTAGGATCACACTCATAACTCAGTGTTTCGGGGAAAGCTGATGATTTAATTTTGCTTATTAGATTCACATAACTTTGGACTAGATTCTGGAAGAATATAAACTCCATGCATAACAAATGAAATTAAAGTCTCAAGAACGTGGATTCAGTAAACGTTCAAGTGAAGAAATAAATGATGCAGTCTGTGCCCAGCTTTGGGACTGACTTCTCTTTGGTGTTCTTATGTATGGGAAATGATCTTAGATGTGTTCTGTTTACAATGAAGAGATGAAGGCCCTTTGACATCCTATATTATGGTATCATTGCCTTTTATTGTGAGGCAAGATCCAGCTGCCACTGCAGTTAGTAGCAAGATTCTTTTTGAATTAAGTGGAACTAAGATCCAGGCCTGAATAACTTAATATTCCAACAAGGTTGAGTGAGTCAATCCATAACTGTGTCTGCATAGCCCTCTCATTATGTATAATCCTGCAGGCAACGTGCTTGGACAAAGCTCTCTTCAGACAAGTATTTGTTTTATCCACCAGGAAGAGCTCCTACAGCTGGACATTCACTCAGTGTCTCAGCAGTGGTGGGATGAGTGGGCTGTGTGATGCTGAGCTCTGCCTCTTCTTACAGCCCTTCATCATCAACTGCCATCTTTCTAGGCAGGGCCTTGTCTTTGGTATTTTGTCTGTAAAGCTTCATTCACACCAATGTCACTGGGGAAATAATTTGTTCCTGTGCTTAAAAACTCAGCAGAGTTTTGAAAGAAAGCTCTTAGGACTGAAATCCTTTTGAAGGCAAAGGAAATACCTCTTATGGAACTGTTAAGTTTTCAGTTGAGCAATTCAGTACCAGTGATGCAAAAAAGTACCTGCATAGCTCCTTGAGGTCAACAGAGTTGCTCTTGGAAGTAAGAATATGCTTAAATGCTGGAGAATCTGAGCCTTAAACACACAGGTTATGTCAGTCTCTGGCCCCTCTGAGTTTGATGACAGTTTCCACTGACTTCAGAGCACTCGGGGCCCAATAGTGATGCCGACTGAGGCTGGCTTATTTGTAGAAATGGCACAGACTCACGATCCAGGCAGATAGTCAGGAAACCTGCATGCTGACCCCGTCCCTTCTGGTGTTGGTTTTCCTGAGCAAGGCACTTCAACTCTCTGTTTCAATTTCTCCATCTTTAAAGCGTGGATGAAAGTGCTGCATAAGAAGGAAGCACTGTCCAGCTTTAGATAACACTTGCTTTCTCATTCCTGCTTCTCGACACTCATCTTTGAGGGCTTACCAAGTAGTGGTGAGACACTAAAAAGCAAGAAGTTAAATTCCAATTCTTTCCCTCTACCCACATCTCTTTTTTTCCTTTTTTCTTTTTTCTTTTTTTTCCCCTTCATGTCATTCCTTCTTTAGAAGTTTCATCTGTTTGAATTATGGGAAAGATGGACTCCATTTTTTTTTTTTTTATGGCCTTCATGGAATTCCACCTGGTGACTGGCACAGTGCCTCCATCACGCAGAAGAAAAGCAAGATTGGGATGGATGTCAAAGTTCAAAAAGTTCTCTTCAACGAATGCATGGTATAAATAAGCACTGCATTTATTCTTTGCCTTGTTCAGAAGAGCAGCTCATCTCTATTAGTTGTAAATGAGAGAGACTTACAAGCAGGGAGGTTTAGGAGGAACAAGTTTGGTGCCATACCCCTGAGGTACAAAACAACCTGTGATCACCCTCAGGCCACACAGCTTCCTAAATGCAAAAGCGTGGGGTAGGACACTGGAGAGGGAGGAAGTAGAGGTTTTCAATTTTAAAATGGTTTGTTTTAACAGAGGTGGTTTATGTTGAGCCACACTTAACTTGCCAGTGTTGTAACCTTGATTTACATCACACAACATATGGATCTGCACCGAAAGCACAGTTATAAGATCCTATTTAACTTCATGACAGCACACGTTCTCTCCTGTGCATCCTTCTTTTCTGAGCCTTACTGCAACAGTGGAGTAGAAATTCCTAAGTATTACAAAGTATTTATGATCCTTTCTCGTTCCTTCTGTGTTCTTGATAAATGATTTCTATTCTGCATACCATCATGATACTTACTGATCTGCAAGGAGTTAATGGTAGTTAACAATTTACTATGTATCAGAGGGTGCTAATCTCATCTAAACATGAGTATTTGACTTTGAGAACGAAACATGTAATATAATTGGGAAATTAAACGTTAAAAGACAGCACTGGAACCCGGACTGCGAGGATATGGAAAGCATTAGGACGATAAGCAGAGCAACATGACCTTTGCATGCTGAATTTCTAATTATTACCACTGCCACAAACTGCTATGGGCCAAAGAAATCCTCACTCCCCTTCTGTATCTCCAGTCTTAATGTCGCGAAGCTGCAATCTACTGTAGCAGGCTGCTTTAGCGGAGCTTTGGACTAGATGGTCTCCAAAGGTCCCTTTCAACCCCTACGATTCGGTGATTCTTTTTTCCAGCGCTTTTCTTCGGCCCTCCAGCAACATCCAGCCGAGTGGCGTTCCTTAGGCCGCTTCGGGTACCAGCAGTTGAGGCGAGAGTTTGAAAACGAAGCGCAAGACGGGGGCGTTAATGGTCTCTTCCAGTCTTAAGTATCTGTGAAGTGTTGCTGCAGTAGGGAGATCGCACTTCTCTCCCTTTTAGCCTGGGAAGACGCCTTTGTCTAGAGACCCACACCACCACCATATCGCCGGCTCGTGTTCTGCTTTCCAGCCGCGCTGAGAACCCCTGCCTTCCCCTTCCAAGGAGAACCTCGCTGCGGATGATTTTCCCTGGGGTGCCCGAGCTTAAGACACAGGATTCCCCTGGGCTGGCTTGTGCAGGTCTCCAGACCAGCTCAGCTCCCTGAGATGGGAAGAAGGACCCATCCTGCAAGCGCAAGACCTCTCGCTTTAAAAATGGATTTCATGCAGCCATAATGTTTGTGGTACCGTACAAAGAAGCATATTCATGGAGGCAAAATAGTCTGGGTGGCTGGAAACAATATTTGGTTTGTTCTTGCTTTCCCTCTGCCTGGAAAGTTTACAGAAGCCCTGAAGAGATTTTTTTTTTTTTTTTTCTCTTGAAGGACAAAACAGTGGGATTTTCTTTGGAGAAGGCAGTGCGAAGGCTACTGACAAACCTGGCACGGACTCTCTTTCTCCTACAGAAACAACAGCAGCCAGAGGCTGCTCCGGGCACAGGTTGTGTGGAAAGAATATCTTAGTATTTTTTATTATGATGATTATTATTTTTTCAACAGATATCTTGCGGCAGAGAGGATAGCTAAGGGACCAACCGAGGGATTGTTAGCCTGGCTGCATCCCCCAGGCGCTCAGGGACACACGGATGCTGGAAACGCGGCTGCGGAGAGCGGGCAGAGACCTGCAGCACGCACTTAAGGACAGCTAGAGATGCCGTGCCCCGCAGACAAGGGGAAAATCAACTTCGTGGACTTTGTTTCTCGTAGTTCAAGCAATGTTGTTCCTACCGAGGCTATCCTTACCCAGTTCTGCCTTTCTTCTTTTTCCTTTTTTTTTTTCTTTTCTTTTTCTTTTTTCTTTTTTTTTTTTCTTTTTCCTCTGCAATTCACGGCGTCCCGCAGAATTTCTGGTCCTCGCATCTGGTGGGAGGACCCCATCGGGACCTCAGAGAGCGGGGGGTTGCAGCAGCTTTGCCGACAGGGCAGGGTGGGCAGTTGCGGGTATGGGCTTCCATCAGTTCCTACGTCATTCTCACACGGAGTGGTGGTTGATCTGTGTATGCACCGAATCGTTCTCATTTTGAGGCAGTAACGCCTTGTTAGACTTCAGCAATGCATCCCGACAGCTTGCTGCTTGAGGATTTAGCTCTCGTTTGCAGCCGCTTCTCTGTTTTAAAGAGACAAAATCCCCTTCCATCTCCAGGTGCCCAACAAATCCTGCCTGTTTTTTACCCGTGCTGAAGGCAAGCGCTGCGTGGGGAAAGGCTGGCATTGCTTCTCTCCCTCTTTACTTTGAAGACACTGTTTGGATTTCAGTAGACATTGTAGGAGAAACGTCGTTTCTCCTGGAAATGTGTCATGCTGAGACTTTCTAAAACGAACCACACTCGGGCACAAGGGACAAGATTTTGCACTCGGTGACTCCGTCCCCTCCGAATACCAGCATTTAAGCAGCCGAATCCCTCCTTAGCTCTGCGACCTTCTAATGGCTCCGTTTTTTTTTCACGATTTACAGAAAAACGACCCCCACCAATATGTTGGAACCAGTGGATTTTGTATTCCAGCCTTCCATATGCGTTTCCAGCCCTATGTGGCGAGAAAGGGGAGCAAAACGGGAAGAAAAAGTGAATGCTGAAGGGGAAAAATGCTTAAAATCTTTCCTGCAAATCTCCAAATATATGAAGTCTGAGGAACAAATTCAAAGCAGGCACAGATGCCTGAAGAGAAGTTAGAGAGAAATATTCTGTTCCATTCAAGCGCATCAAGGGTCTAGCTGGAGTCTTGTTTGGCTAAGGTCAGACGAGACTGGGTTCTCCAATAAAAATAAATCTCAAATTAATTATGGCCTCAAGCGAGGGGCCAGACCTTTGGAGCTGGTGCACTGCCGTCTGTTTTTTTGGCCTTCGGTATTTTTGTTTTTTGTGCTCAGCTTTTCAATAATTGCGGGATGGGGGAGGAAGGGAGGGCGGGGGCTGTTTTATTGGGACATGGAGCTCAAATAAAACCAGCCAGGACGCTGCTTGCCCACTTTCCGCATAATTGCAATGCAGCTTCAAAGCTACTGCATCTTCTCCACGCTACTTTTAAGACATTATGTTTTACATAGCGCTGATCAGCAGTGAGTAACTTTCTGGGTTCAAGTTCCCAAATCCCATGGGCTGTTCCTGTGGACAGGGAGGGACCCGATCTCTGTGCTGTGACTAGAAAACTCTACTGCACCCTCTTTATTGCTTTTGCTGAAAAGCAGAGGTTTGCCCTATTATTTTAAAGTGGGATTCTTTTCTGGGGATCAAATCCCAGGGCTGCAATTGGGGCTTTTTCTTGTAAGAATTGGGTTTAGAAAACAAACAACACGTTGCGTTTTTCATTCTGCGATGAAGCCAGAGGGAACTGAGATCAGGAAATTTCAAACATTGGCTGAAGCTGGTGGAGCCTTTCCCTCCGGCAAGGACTGCGGCAGAACAGGCGCTGGCCTTCTGCGAATACAGCCCCGGGCAAAGGAGGATGGTAAACATCGTAAATGCTTTTCTAGAGGACGGTATATTTAGAAAGTTTTATATGTATTCAATATATCCAGCGCAGGGAACGCAGACACGTGTACAGAGAAAGTCAGTTAAGAACCAGAGGTGCCCACGGGCCACTTTGCGTGACGGGGTCCGAACGGCGGCTCCCCTGCTGTATCCCCGCGCCTGGTCACAGCCCCGGGCTGCGGGATGGGCGCAGCTCAGCTGATGCTGCTGGGACGCGAGAGGGTGAAAGGAACCAATCCCCATTCGTCATCCGAAAAGAGTGTTTCCAACTTGAGGCCCGAGAAGATTTTCTTTATGCTTATTCCTCCTGTAGAATAACTAGATGGCTTTAATTATTAAATGATGACCACTAATTCTCGCGTGAATTAGGGAGCCGTATCTTTTTAGGCTATGTTCTCCCGCGAAGGACTGGCATTGGAGTACACGTGAGGGTTACTCCTTTCATACTGAATGTGAGATAATCTCGGACTGCCCCCGGTGTGTCCTCATACACCAAACCGACATTTTCACCTCCATGTGTGGCTTCAGCCCGTAGCAAAATTGTAAGGGCGAACGGAGGAGGTGGGGACGCGCCAAGCACTTGAGATCAATATTGAAACAATTAAAACCATCGGACGAGAGTTTCGTTTTATTCATAAGCCCAGTTAAAAAAATAATAATCGAGGAGCAACTGATTTCTACCAGCCTGTCCCAGTACGAGCATTTGAAATCTTCCGCAGTTGCCAAGATCAAATGATTTTCCAGATGTCTGCTGGTAACCACATTAAACGGATCATCATTCCTTTACTGGATATACGTACGTATATCCGAGAGCGGAGCGGCACACCCAGCGCACCGCTCACCTCGCGCGATGCAAAGCCTGGCGCACGGAGCCGCTGGATATTCCAGCCTGTTCCTAAACTCTGAGATAACTCCAAGGGATTCTTACTTTTTTTTCTTTTTTTTTTTTTTTCCCAAGGGAGTGGGAGATGAAGCAAATTGTTATGTTGTTTGGGAAGAAAAGAGTAGATCGTTCAGCTTGTCCGTTATAATGGTTAGCAACTTCGCTCGTTATCTTATCTGATGGGTCCAACCTGGGTGACCCGAACGTGCCGCATTTTGAGTCTCCCTCAGACATGCAAAATAAGCCCCTGAGTGTCACGGTGCTCTTCAGGCAATAAAACGCAGAGTCGTGCTCCTATTGCCGGGGATGTTTGACATCTGCCTGTCTTTGGGAGCACTGAGGAGCTACTGCGAGGGCTGGGCTGGTTTATCTCAGCAGCCCGGCGTTGTGAACAGGTAGGACTCCTCTCCAACACTCTGGCCACGTCGTCAGGTGCTTTCTCGGTGAAGCCTTGAGCTCCGTGACGTTCGTGGATCAAAGAGGCTCCTTCCACGGTATTTTCCCCCTTTCTTTCGAGGTCAAGATCCTTCCCGCACCCCCCAGCTCTGCTGTTTTTCGAGGCTGGTGTTGTCTAGAGAAGAAACCATTTGGGTTTTGAAAGCATGCGTTTCACTCTTCCCTTTAAGCTCTGTCTTTTCTGATTGCAGCAGCCATGCGGTAAGGCTAAAGGGGGAGTGTAGAAGTGTGTAGCTGGCGGAGTGGAAGGGAGGGAGGGGAAGACAAAAGGAGTAATGAGGCAAGCAAAGGGTTAACAGCGATTTCTTTTAATTGAACTCCAGTTCTTGTGGCCCTAGGCAAGGGGGGACCTGACCCCGCTAGCAGCATCCAGATGTGCTGCTCTCCGGGGACCCCAGCGCAGCCCCCTGGATTGTAAAGCAGACAGGGGAGGACGGGGGTGGGGGGCGGCCGGTCTGTCCCCTCTGCCCCTCCGCCTTCACCTCCTGCTTGCAGGCGGCCTCAGTCGCCTGCAAGAGGCAAGGCAAAGCTTCAGGTCTGGTCACGTTCAGTCCCGTGTCTGCATCTGAACTACCAAATTGTAGCTGAATTGATGAGACTAATTTCAGAGGAGGGGGGAGGGAGGGGAGGGAGGGGCAAGAGGAATCTACAGCTCACTCCTGCCAGCTTCGGGCTCGGAGAAATAAAGTATTAATAAGGCATCTCTGCAGCAGCCTAGTAGAAACACTAGTGGCATTATTGCATTTCTCTTTTGGAAAGGGCGGGTGCAGAATAACTCTGGATATATTTTGATCCCCCCTACCCCCCGTGGTTGGACTAAGGACAGGGGAAACAAAAAGACTGGACACAGCTGGCACTGGACAAGGTAATGCCCTCCACCGAGAGATCTGACGTGCAGAAGCGTCCCCCTTGTCACTTTCTTTCTTGGCTCTTCTCGGGCTGCAGCAGTTTGCAGAAGTGGGGAGCACAGGACGCCCAAAGCGTGGCATGATGTGTTCCGCTGGTGGCTGCCTGTTATTTCTGCAAGGGGAGGGGTGGGAAGTGGAGCTGGACAGGCGCGTATTGTCTCCCTTCCTCGGCTCCTTCGGAGGCTTTCAGCCTTGCCCGGAAAAAGGAAAGCGTGTTTCTTTTGGAGAGATCGCTCCCGTTTGAATGAAAGACAGAGTTGCATGTCAGGAGCTCAGCAGTCGAAAGTGGGATTTAAAGGCTGGTGTTCTGATCTGTTTTTACTGCAATGTTTGTACTGACACAAAGCTTCAGCTGATCTGTCAATTACTGTAAATTTTTGTCTTTTTTTTCTGTTTGTTGTTGTTGTTGTTGTTTGTTTGTTTTCTTTTAGTTTGTATGTATATATTTTTTTTCCATCTGAGTGGGATTTTAACAGTTTAGCAAGAAGGTTGCGCCGGGAAAGGAGGCTGGGAAAGGTGCTTCCAGCCCCCGGAGTGTAATGGATGGGTTGCCATTGATTTTAGGACCTTTACTTGGGAACCCAATGTCTCAGCCCTTGAGAAGACTGGGAGTGAAGGAGATAGGGGTGAAAGTGGAAAAAGAGCTTCCATTTTCCCGCAGCCTCATTTCCAGAGTGTTTAATTACTGGAGCCGTTTGTCTGCCCTGCATTATTTCACTCAGTGCTCCCCTCTGGCAAGAACCGGACCCCGACACACAGTCCTGGCTGGGAGCCCTGCCTGGGACAGGCACGAAGTGGGGCCGCAGCACGTTATAAATACATTTTGGTCATCAGGCTTTACTTTTCCTTCCCTTCCTTCCTTCCTTCCTTCCTTCCTTCCTTCCTTCCTTCCTTCCTTCCT
>JAPSGF010000047.1:5112264-5217313 GCA_035772895.1 Perdix hodgsoniae | reverse complement strand
TCCTTCCTTCCTTCCTTCCTTCCTTCCTTCCCTCCCTCCTTCCTTCCTTCCCTCCCTCCTTCCTTCCCTCCCTCCTTCCTTCCCTCCTTCCCTCCTTCCCTCCCTCCCTCCCTCCCTCCCCCTTTCTTTCTTTCTTTCTTTCTTTCTTTCTTTCTTTCTTTCTTTCTTTCTTTCTTTCTTTCTTTCTTTCTTTCTTTCTTTCTTTCTTTCTTTTTCTTTCCTTCTTTTCCTTCTTTTCCTTCTTTTCCTTCTTTTCCTTCTTTTCCTTCTTTCTGTCTCTCTCCCTTTCTCTCTCTCTTTTCTTTCTTTCTTCCTTTCCCTCTTCTTGCTTTTTTTTTTTTTTTTTTTCTCTCTCTCTCCCTGCGTGCTCCAACTGCGTTGTATTTACGGTTTTCTCCCCTTACTTTTTTTTGCCTATGACTGGAAAACGCATTAATAAAAAAATCTGTGGGAAGAGACGGAAATTCAGTGAGTCAGGCAGAAGCTGCTCCAGCCAAAAAAAAAAAAAAAAAAGTCAAAAAACATGTTAAATTAAACTGTGGGATGACACACAGTGCTCGCTAATACGGTCTGGGGTGCAAGGCAAGGTCTTCGTTGGACTGGCTGCACTAAGACAAACAAGAGCTGACAGAGGTAGCTATTGTTCTGCCCCTTCTTATCTAAATGCAGCAAATATCCTGTATGTAAAATATATATATTTTGATCAAGAAGGCAGGACCAGAGGAGAGACAAAAGTTTCCTCCTCGAGTGACTTCACTTCCCAAAATCACCAGAAAAAAACGTTTCATCCGGTTAACTGTCTCTTTTTCGCTCTGCTGCAACAACCAAAGTTAAAAAAAGAGCGGCAGAGAGAGCGAGGGAGGGAGAGGGAGAGAGAAGGCGAGGGGATAAGCGGAGGAAAGCAAAATCCCTGGAAAGACAGAAAGAAAAGTGAAAGAGAGACGGATAAAAACTTCGGGAGGCTTCAGCTGCAGGCTAAACCGGGTCAATGTGTGGAATATTGCTGGTACCGGCTGGAAGTTATTCTAGATGGACGGCACTATTAAGGTAAGGGGCGGGAGGGGACGGGGACCCCCGGCAGAGCGGCGCGGCACGGAGGGCTCCGTGGCCGGGCTGCCCCGCTTCTCCCGCCGCCTCCCGGGACTCGGGGCTCCGCAGGCAGGGGCGGTGCGGGGCCGGCCGCCTTCCTGCCCCCGCGGCGGGGCGGAGGGGGCCGAGGTGAGCCCCGGGGACGTGCCCGGCTCGGGGCCGCGGCGGAAAGGCAGTGACAGCTCCCGGCCCGTCGCTCCGCACCTCTCGGGGCCGCCGGGAAGGGGGGTGGTTGGGGACAGCGGGGCTCCGGGCTGGCCCCAGATGTGTGCCGCTGGAGTCTAGGTGTCAGCCGGCTCTGATTTCCTCGCCTGGTCTTGCCTGAAATACATTGCTGGTTCTGCTGGTCGTCCGGGCGTTTCCTCCAGTAATTCTGGAGGGAGCAAGGAACTGGGTGGTTTGGAGGAGAAACATCACCCTAGCTTGGGACGAGGCAAGGGGAAGGGGAAGCAAAGAGTGTGGCAAAAAAACCACGAACATAACCAACCTCTGGTGGCCTTGAGCAAGCGAGGACGCTGCTGGGGCTTAGAGAACGGTTCCCCCTCCTTTCACCCTCATCAAAACTTCAGCTTCTGCAAAGATAAACCAAGCCTTCTCCGAGTCCCTTGAAGTGTCTTATGCTGGTTCTCCAGGGCCAGGCAGCAGCGGGTTTGCTTTCATGCTTTGGGGGACCTTTGTGCAATGCTTATGGGCTCTTCTTGGGGGAGCACTACAGCACAGAAGTAGTTCAAACAGCAACCTTGAAGCGAGAGACGCTGTGGGTGTGTTTGAGTTGGAGGATTTCGAAAGATGCCTATCGCCTGGGTGGGGTGTTGATCTCTTCTTAAAAGCCTTTTTTTCTTTTTTTCTTTTCTCTCTCTCTCTCTCTTTTTTTTTTCTTTCTTTTTTTTTTTTTTCTTTTTTTTCTGCTGACCTGAGGAGAAAGAAGCTGCATACTGGCAGGAACCGAAACTTTCTCCCTCACACTGCAGCTTGTGACAAGTGCATTGTTTGGAAAGGTCTCAAGAGAAGTGAGGAGGGAAGGAGATGGGCAGGAAGAGAAAATGGAAAGAGGAAAGACAGAGGGAACAAAAGGGGAGATGTCAGAAATGAAGAGAGAAAGCAGGAGTGTTGAAAGCACAAAATTTGGGAGTTATGGCAGGAATAAGACACATCTCCCTACCACCTCTTCAGGTCTGTAGCAAAAGTAACCTGGGCCTCATTCAGGATACATTTAGTGCACCACAACCTTCTTTGATTTGTGGAGCCCTAAATATTGTACAGCGAAAGTGCAGAAATTTCCCATCTGTACCTTTGCTGCAATGCACACATGGACTTGTTTTTCTTCACAGACCATGACCCTCAGCACCATCCTCTGAAAGGTGCTGAAGTATTCCCCTGGCCCACACAGCCCATGGTGCCTCCTAGGATCTCCTCTTCTCCCCAGTCCCCCTGTGCTGCAATCTTGTTGCTGTCACCCCTTGTCCCAGCTTTGGGGATGAGGAACTGTGACTGTTAGCAGCTTGGCCCGCGGTCACGCTGGGGAGGCTGTGGCAAAAGGAGGAACTCAGCCACGTCCTGGGTCACTGCCCCAGCTCCTGGATCTGCTTTGCAGTTTTGTGTTATATTTTCCTGCTTCACTTGTAGTCCAGAAAGAATTTGGCTGAGCTGAGAGGCCCGGGACACAGGTACACCAGAATCTCAGCTGGAATCCTCTTACTGAGCAATTCTAAGATCATCTGCAACTTGCTGCAGATCTGTGTCTCCTGCTGACCTCCTCCTATAACTGACCCCTTCTTTGTATCAGGCACTTACACAAGTGATTGAAAGCTCCTGTAGTGTCCTCAGGGCTATAGGAGATTTCTTGCAGATTTGCTTGCTGTAGAGAATTGAGTGGGTTCCCAAGGAGCATCGGAGCCACGCACTGGCAGATTTGCTGCAGATTGCCACTGAAAGGAAGGGGTTAGGCCACCCTGCATGACTTGTCTCAGGTGAAGGGCAATGAGAGAGGATGTGGCTTGAGATGCTTATATGTTTTTGATATGCTGAGCTCTATATATAACCTGTGCTTCAGGGTAGATCTTCTAAATTCTAGGACATAGTAAAGCAAACCTGTGCTGTATCCAGGAGAAAGCATGTTAAAAGCAATCAGGCCTTTAGGTTTGCTATCCTGAAGGATGCATGCATTGCTTTCTCCCAAATCCATGCGTTTGGGTTGGAAAATAATATGTCAGAAAAGAAGCAGGTAGATGACTGGCAAGAAAAACAGAAGAAAATGTTTTTCATTATTTAGAGCACAGTGAGGGACTAGAAGAAATGTGTGGTTAAGAAGCACTTTGCTCCGTAAACACTGAATGATACCTGACCGCGTAGCAGGCAGTGCTGTGCAGCTCAGATTAGAAATGTTAGAGGGATGCACGTTCCAGGTGTATTCTTGAGCACTGTAGAGAAGGCAAATGACAATGCTTTTTCAGCATCAAGTCAAACTATTCCATGGACTAATTGCTTTAATTGTGTTCAAGACTTTTAACTGCATGGTTGATCAGTGTAGGAGTCTGAGCCTAGTGCCATAAAACCTTCCCCTTCACCCTGCAACCCCAGTGCTGGGCCTGTGCTTTGCTCATAGTCTTTTCATGCCGTTTAGGAAAAGCCTTGACAACAGACTTTCTGGTAGCTGGTTCTTCATACACAGAATAATTTAACCATTAATCTACCCAGCTGCAGGCTACTTTGTAATACATGGATAGTTCTGCTATAGTGTTGTCTTGCGTGTTCAGAACTGCATGCTCCCGAGTCAAAGAGCAAATGTGGTCTGCACCATCCTGGTCTGTATTTATATCCTCTGTGGACACGTGTAGAGGTGTGAATTGAAGATGTTGCTGTTCTTTAACCCAAAGCTTAGGGAATGCCATACAAACATGGAGATATCTGGGATGAGCTCAGGACTGTAGGTCGTCTTTCCTTATCACACACTGTCAGTTGTCAAATGTGATATCACTGATATCTGCACCAGGTGTAGAATGCACCTTTATTTCTTCAAAAATAATGATTTATTGAGAGGGGAATTACAGATCACGTGCCTTGGTGGTGAGAGGCAATTTCTTTCTGCATTCTTTGAGTAATCTGTTCAATATCTGACATGTGAGTTGGAGTGGCTGGTTTGAAAAGTGACTTCTGCAGTGATGCATTGAGGCCTTCTATGCAGAAAGAAGCACAGCAAATCTTAATCATTATTAATGCATCTTCATAATGATATTGCTCCATGTTCTGTGAACAATACTTGCAGAAGATGATTAGGAGCCAAAGAAACCGATGACAGTCTATGTTTGGATTAATTTTAAATAATCTATAATATTTGTATTGAATGCCTCCAGATATTGCAATCCACATCTTCTTTGAGTTAACATCTTGCTTTGGCTTAATTTACATCGTGTTTTGGGAATTTTGTCTTTTAATGCCTCAAATTAAATCCAAAATGATACATCTAATGTCAACAAGATGCCCATGCGTGGACATCCTCAGAATAACAAATAGCGTGGTTTCAAACTGGTTTAATGATTTCAGTTCCAATTTACATGTGGACTATAATTAATTAAAGCAACTACACTTGCCAAGGCCTGACTGTTAATTAAAAAAAAGCACAGTTTATGTAACTGCTGCTTTCATTCTGTGAAAATATCTTCATGCATGCTCATGCTCTGGACATAAGAGAGAGACCATGTGAGGGACATTCAATGAAAACATTGCATTACCAAGTAGATGACAACCATACTTGTCCCTTTTTCTTTCCACGAGAAGACAGCTTGTATGCTGGTGTTGCTATAGCAAAGGGCGGGGTAGGATTTCTTATTGCAATCACTGTTTCTTGTCATTTGTGAACTGTAGGCGTTTGCTCATTCGCTCTCATCCTGAAACTTGGCCATCAAGATCTCAAACTAAGAACATGTTTCCTTTTTGAGCCAGTTTAAATGCCTGTTTTGCCATTTTTAAATTGCCCTTGTTTTGGCCTTCTAGAGATGGCCTTTCCTGGCAAGAAGGCATTGACTCGTAGGACAAGAATCTTACTCTCCAGTATGAAAACACCGCACGCGGATGTTTGCTCACATTTTCACGTTGCTGCCCCACAAAAGCAGTTCTGAACAAAAACCCTCTGAAATTTCCAAGGCTTACATTCTTTGTTCGCTGATACCCCAGCAGCTGTTTGGATGGCATATATTGCAGATTGACTTTCTAATACGCAACAGCAAAAAACTGTTAGAAACTTTTTGTAATTGCCGCATTTTCATAATGCTACTTATTGTTGGTGCTTCACTTTCTCTCATCGACTGACCTGAGTGCTGGTGCATGCCTTCAGCCCCTCTATGGACTTACCATCATGGCTCAGCACAGGGTGCTGTCAGCACGAGGTGATCCATGCTACCTCCTGTTCACAAGTAAAACATGGGAGATGCCTTTCCAGACTCTGTAAATGGAGCAGTTCAGATGCATTAGAACTGTTCCTGCTTTGGGAAGGAAGATTAGTCCAAAACAAACCTAATACACACCAAAACAGCACAACTGCTTAGATTTTAGGCACTTGGGGTTTCACTCTGAGGCTTTAAAGAGGTGCTGAAAGCATTGTATAGTTTCTCTGCACCACTGTGGATTTTACCCTAACAGGATGTGGCCACTTTGAGTAGTAGCATGCATGTCTTGAGGATTTCATGCTTTTATTTTAGTTATTTATTTTAATTTTATGACAATCCTGCTGTAAGACGGCAGGAGGCCCAGCTTTTTTGACTCCTTGCAGCTTTCTTCTGGTCAGAATTTTGCTGGAATCAGTGTGTAAGACTGGAAGTCTTCATTAGAGTGCTATGAGAAAAGGACAGAAATTAAAAGGAGCAATGACTAAGGTCACACTTCACATCTCACTAAAGTAAGACCTGAGATGACATGCTGATAAAGTGAGGCACGCTGGGGGAAGGACATTTATAGCAATTCTTGCAGAAACTGTTCTTTTTGGGTCTCTTCTGCCTTTCCAGAATGCTTTTCTCTTAATTTCAATTCACATCTCAGAAAGATCAGGCCTAGAATTTATGATAAACATGCAACCTCATGACGTGGAGCATCTTCCATACTTTTTCTCACCATAAAACATCGGTACATGAAATTCTTCCACAGCACCCCATCTTTTGCCTTTGAAAAATGCAAGCTTCTGGTTCTGCTTGAGTTTACTCAACTGCTTATTGAAAGAACCTGTATCTCATCTCAGTGCAAACATGCACCAGCAGGAAAATAAAAGGAGCCAAGGGAGCATTTTGTTCAGATTTGCAGACATTTGTGGGCTTGCTGGACACCTCCAGTCACAGAAGCGCAGTTTTAGTACTTGAGCAAGAATGAATGTGTGCATGGCTTGCCTAGAAGAGGTGGGTCTATGGTCTAACGTCTTAAGCTTAGCTCTACAACTTAGTTTGAAACCAGCTTTTTATCTCAAATGTAAAATTCTCTTTCAGACCTTTTGTTCTGAATGAGATCTCTTTCCAGTGTCTATGCCTCTCCTGCTTTCAGGCATGTGTGAACACGGGAGCATTGGTGTGTGCACCAGTGTGTAAACAGGGCTGGATGCACTTCATGGCTTATAGAATCCTATCAGCTCTAGGAGTGGTGCCTAAGAACAACTCCTGAATGAACAATTTATTTATTTTTTTAAAGACTATAATTGCATATTTATAGCTGTTTATAAAAATAAGAGCTAAAGCATCCTCATACAAATGGAGTTTTCAGCCTCTTTTTGGAAATAATTTGCTTGACGGTGGACCCATCATTGCTAACCTGCATGCTGCACCATCACAGACACCAGGCTGTAGATCAGGTAACAGCACCAACCTACACCGTGCTGGTAGAAACAGCAATGTATGGTACAGGACAATCTACTCTACTGAGTCGCAAATATCAAAGTCTTCAAGCTGTGAATGTATCTACTGCTTATTTCCTCTCTTCCTCTCATTACCCAGGCCATATTATTACTGATGCATATCTACACAGCTAGTAATATTGATCTAGAAACCCGTCTCTTGTAGTAAAGCCGCAAACGTTACCTCCCTCCTCCCCCACCTCCACTACCAAAAGATTTTCCTTTAGCTGTAAGACCTAAACAAAAGGATCTACATTACTGCATGCTACTGCTGAAGACATTTACGTGTGTCCCAGTAAACTTTCTGCTTTACTGAGGGACAACAGTGCCAGAGATAAAGCTTGAAAATAATGATGTGAAAGTGACCATCAGTATGTGATACCAGAAAAACTTTAATGCAGCTAATTCTGTTTTGCTTCTATGCTTTGAAGTCAGAGCCCTAAAAAGAGGCACGTGAGAGCATGTTTGTTTAACTGAGCACCTAGACTGATTTGTAAACGTATTGACAGTCTGCAATTGTCATTAGCTTTTGAAGGCAACTGTTCACCTGAAAACCATGCTGCTTCCTCGGTGGTTAATGAAGTACTTTGATTCTACATGTAAATATGTTGTTGATTGAAATTCACGGAACTGGATAAGGAGCACTGAACACACAACTCACTGGAAATAGATGGGAGAAGTAAGGCTAAATCCCACAAGCATCTTGCCTTTGTTTCTCATTGTTGGTAAGATGCTGTAAAAAAATGATTTTGGTTCACTGTAGCTCAGTGGAGGCTCCTGTAGTGAATGCCATGGATATAGAAAAGTTTACTGATGTATTCACATGTGTTCTTCAAGCATAGATTGACTCAGAGTAGCCTGTATTAACAGTAGTGCTGCAAAGGAGACAATTAGAAGAAAAGAAGATAACACCTCCCTCTGCAAGCTGACGAAGCTGCACATCCAGGAACTGAACGTTATTGTCTCGGCTCGTGCTTGTCAATCTTGCAGAGGGGCTGAAAATAACAAGAAGGAAAGCATTTAATTAGTCATTTGCTGATTTCTCACTCAGCAAAAAACCTGCCCTTCTTAACTAATACTGGTTTAGATCTGAGCGAAGGAGGTAAATCAGCAAGAATACAGTTTTTTTTTGTTGGTCGATGAGTGAAAAAAAGAAACTGGAGCAAGGTATGCTGGGGTCACTGGAGGGTGTGGTGAGTTCAGGAAACCGAGTTCTGTATGATGGGAAAATTCTTATTTCAACATTTTTATAGCAGCTCTCTTTTAAAAAAGAAGATAAGGAAGAGATTAGAAGAGGTTAAAACACCATTTCTACAGCTAAATGTGGAGTTTGGCTCTCTGGTTTCATCTGAATAGCTCTTCTTGTTGTTCCAAGCTTGATTGACTTATAACTGCATCTGAACAACCTCACATCAGTTCCTTTTTATCAGCCAAAGTGAGACTTCCTGTGCTCCACAGTCTGGTTTCCTGATGTGTTTCCTTTTTCCTTTTAACAGAACAAAGGAAACTGTAACCCCTCCACTGCTCCTGTTCCAAATCTCCTTGGGACTTCATATAGTGTTGGTACCAAACATTTGTCTGTTCTTTTTTCTACCCTGAGTCAGGCTGCCTAGAGTGATAGTGCCCTCTTCATATCTAACTCAGTTTTGCATTGCCAAATGCAGAGGGATAAGAGCTGTATTGTTGCCAAAATTAAGCCACATCCAGAGCAGCGGGCAGCAGCCGTGCTCCAGTCTAACAAAAACAAAAAGAAGAAAAAGCTTGGCCAAAAATCTTGCATTGTAGCAGACATACGGGATTTATAATGTTCTTATATTGTGAGTGTTGAGATCTCACTGAGCTACACAGGCTTGTATGTGTGAATGTATTTGGTATTTGGGGTTGGAATTTTGTGTCCTAAAGTACATAAGGCAGTGGTAGCAATGCTTCCCAAAAGGGATACACTTGTACAGTATTAATGGTATTTTCCTGGTACGTACTGGAACAGGCAACCTTATGTATTTTAGCAGGAACTATTATTTTAAACAACCACAGTAGGAAATAGTTACTCTCTCTGCACAATACTTCTCCCCTTCACTGTAACAGGGCTGTGTTTGTCTTTCATTCCTGCTAATGATACTAGGAATATTCTATTGATATAAAGGATTCAGTGCAAAATCCAAATTATTTCATGCAGTAAAGAGTCTGCGCCATGGGAAAGCACTACTTTTCCACTACTGCACCCCACCCAGATGACAAGTGTGCTGCTCTGCTGAGATGCACCGTGCCTTCATAATCTTCTCATGTCAGAGCTGATGCTCATTTGTTATAAGAATCACAAGTTCATGGTGATTGAAATCTTAGGCGTTAGTAGAGACACCCGATCTCGTGCCTGTTGTACAGTAACTCGTCTTGTTCAAGAGTGATGTTATCTCAGATCAGGGCTGAGCAGATGCCTATAAAAAAGCTTTCTAATGCAACTAAGGGCAGCTAGGAAAGTATGGAGTTATACGTTAGCACAGAGCTAAGTACAAATATTGGCCCGATTCTGAGAAATATAGAAGGGGTATCTTCAAATTCCCCCTGAAATCAGTGCAATTAGTTCATGTTCACAATGTATCCATTTATCTAAACCACCAGAGTTCAGCGGGCTCACTGCTCATCTGCATGTGGGGCAAAGTGAATTTTCCAATTCAGTCCCTGCAGAATAGGTAACATATCCAAGGTTCATAGACTCAGGGTTCATTAAATCAAATCATCAAAATTCAGGAACTGCAGGATATGCAGCAAGAAAAAAATGCTGAGCCCGGCCTGTTATTTGTAGATCTCTCAATGTATAAGGTGTATATACTTGAAAGCATGGTTAGAGAGAGGCAGTGGTTAGAACAGGCCAACACAGCAGAGGATTCCAGCAGCTCTTCAGCTAAGAAGGCAGAGATGTCAGGGAGCCCTGCATGCCCAAGCTGAACGGAGGAGAGGGGCCTGCATTTCTTTAAGCAAGGAAAAGAATAAACATCATTGCCTTCCTACAGAATTGCCTTTCTGCAGCTTTCAGAGTATAGACTTGAGGTTTTGTTATGTGATAACAAAATCCTACACTTTACATTGCAAACTGTCATTTTACATCAAACAGTTTTGGAATATATATAGGGAAAGGTAACTGAACATTACATCCCTTCTGTAAAATCCAGGGAAAAACCAAGGAAGTTTAGCCTTTTCTGCTGTATTCTGTTTATGGAACAGTTTCTGTACAGTCTAATTCGATTTCTATAAAAACTCCACTGATTTAATCCCTATTAAATTCTGAGGATTTGTCCATGAGTGTCGTGTTGCAGATCAGCCTCTAGGACAGACTCCTGATTAGAACCAGCAGTCATGACTCGTATGATTAATTCCTGGTATTATGGAAGCTGTCCCCAGAGGATCCCTCCAAGATGAAGCACGGCACATAGATGGAATAAGAGCCCATAACCTAAACAGGCAAAGAAAAAAAAAAAAACCCAGAAGATTAAACGGAGGAAAAAAACTGGTCACTCAGCAAGTCAGCATCAGGGATGCCATTCACATCCCAGGCTTTAGAATCACTGTGTGATTCATGGAAGAGAGTGGATCTTGCATGTTCTCACACAAGCAGTCAGTCTTACCACTGATACCCAGCAAAACTGCTAAAGCCAGGACTTATTGATACAGCACAGGCTCAAAAGCCAGATGGATCACTGCTTATCCGCTGATCCCAAAAGAGCACAGGTTACTTCAAGTAGCTACTATAGTTGCTGTGGGTGTTTTTGAGGCATATTGAGAATGTGGACTATGGGCTGTGTGACTCCTGGTCCTTCAGAGATGGTGTGCCGCAGCAAGGGTGGATTTTGCTAATCATGACCCTCTCAATGTGAAGTTACTGGTAGAATTCCTCTGATATGTATGGCAGTGTCCTTCATTAGATCTCCTGCAGACACATCTATCCTCCAACAGCACAGATACAGTATTTAAGTGATATTTCTGAAAGCCATGAATTTGACTTCATTAGAACTAACCAGGCTTTAAAAGAAACACGTGCTGAGGAGATCTGCTAGCTGAAGGCAGGAATTCTCAGCACCAACTGCAAATACTACCAATATTATCTGTGAAGACTCCACTCTGACAAGGGAAAGAATAATCTTACATTAAGTGTGCAACAGACACAAAGAAAAAAAAAAAACAACAGTGTGTTTCTCAGGATCTGAGTGGTTTTAATTGACCCTATTTCTTAGGAATCTTCCAGGCAAGTATGCATGCAGATTTTGTGTGCTACATTTTATCTGAGTGATGGTGAATCCCCTGGTGGCACAAAGATTGTACTTGAAATCTGAGATGTCTCTAGTAAGCCGAAGGGAAACTGCTACCACTCCAATGGCACACAGCCCAAACTGCAGCTCCTCGCAGCCCTGCTGCACTCGGGGCGTCCGTGCAGAATCTCACAGTGTTCTTTTTCTCTGCTGCAAACGTCCCTCTGCATTGCATGAAATGGAACGAGCACAGCCAGATCCAGACTGAAAAGTGTTACTTTATACCTACCCTGAATTTTCACATAGGAAGGTATGGAGCAGGGTGCTGCCAGGCTCCCTTCCAGCCATGCTCTTCCAAAAAGAACTCTGTCCTCCTGCTCTGCTCTGGGCAGTGGGATCTGGATGTTGGGTACTGCTGTAGGGAGGGCTGTGTAAAAATGTATCCAAGATGCATCACAACGTGACACATTTTGGTGGGAAAAGGTTACGTCCACTTTCACTCTGAGCACCAATGAATTCCTGCCCAGGACGTGTGATTTCTGCACGTTGCTGTTGAAGATGAGATTGGTGTCTGCCCATTTTGTCGTCCTTTGTGGGGCTTCCCAAACCCAGATTTGCATTTATGGGAATCCTTTGCCTTTACAGCACTTCCAGAGTTATGGCCAAAGTTTTTAACAAATGGATTGAGTTCATCCCCTTTAAAAAAAGAAAGCATGCCACTGAAGTTTAAGCTTGCTTGCAATAATGTGTTTTGAATTCCTCTGGATTTACACTGCAGTATCTGAGAGGAGACATTTTGTCATTCTCACAGAATATGGGGAGGTCATGAGTGGCTGAAATAAGCTTGCAGCTAGCTCTCTGCTTTTCATTTTTGGTGTTCTCATGTGTCATCTCTGCTTCAGGAAGGATGTAATTATGGTTGATCATTAGTGTTATGAATTATTTGTGCTACCATAGGGCCTGGAAACCAGAGCTGTGCTAAGCACTGTATGTAACAAGAGATTATTCTTCTAAATTCCTTAGAAGTGAAGGAAAAGGCACTTAGTTTGAACTCCATAGTGGAAGCAATTCTTGAGCTGAGTCCACTCTGCCAGTGCTCTGCAATTCCTCTCACAAGCTCCTCCAGGTTTCTAGGAATATATTCTTTCCACTGCCACCACTCCCCAACTGGAAAGGACTTCTTTACCTTCCACATTCTGATGCTTCAAAACTTTCTTCCGATTTTGAACTGGTATTTGCTCATGACTGACTTGTACCTGTTTTCTCCTAAGGCAGCGCTGCCTGCTACCTTAACCAGCACGCTCTCTTTGCTGATATTCTGCCCCTGGTGTGATTACAGCTCACTCACACAGCTCTCTTGGGATAAACAAAAAACCTTCTAATCTTTTTCATCGCTCCCCTTTGTCCTGGTTGTTGGTGCCCTCAGCTGCACCTGTTCCCATTTGAATTTATCTTTTTTCAGCATTACTCACAGGAGCAGCACACGCTGTTCCTTTTGCCTGGCGTTAGCACACTCTGGAAGAACCCTCCCTGATGCAATACTGGCTTTTTGTAATACACTTTTATTTTTTTTCCTCCTGGTGAGTCAGAAAAGTCTGTGAGCTGTTAATTCACTCCAGTCTTTGTCCTCAGCAGCACCCAACCTGCTTCAGTTGGTTGCTCTGCCACAGGTTTCCTGTACGAGTTGAAGCTTTCACTTCATCTCCTGTACCTCAGTTTTTCATCTGCAGAAGCAAGCAAATGCTTCCTCCCCTCTCTACCTTGCCTGGTTGATTTGGGGAGATGCTCTTAGAAGGTGGGACTGACTTCAGTTCTACTCACGTGCAGCAATGTAGTGAACAGAAAGAAACCACACGGTTCTTGCAGTGTTCCTGAGATATGCATCGCTAACTATTTTTTGGGTCGTGCACCGATTTGTAATGAAGGTTTGTAGCATTACAGCAGTGGCAAACAGGCATGTTTTTCCTTAGATCAAAGACCATCACAAGCTGTCCAGGAGTAAGAAAGGTGTGAAGTCCAATAGGCTTTCCAGATTTTTTTTTCAGCAAGTGCCCTGCCCTGCCTGGGGAAGGAGTCCAGCAGAGTACGTGCACACAGCTGTGAAGCTGCTCCACTGGTACTCACACAGAGTGCACACACAGCCAAAATTTCAGCTAGGCCTAAATACCAGATGGTTTCTTGCATAAGCCAAACTTTTATGGCTTTCAAAATACAGCAGCCACTTCATGGTCAGGACCCTGCTCTAATTGTCTATTTCTTCCATTGATTTCTTACCCTCTCTTTCATACTTTGGCAGCTTTAGGATCGGTTGTTTCAAAACTAGCAGCTGCAGACTTACAAAAAAGAAAAAAAAATAAATTAATTAATCAAAATAGCCCTAAACCACAGAAACCTTATTTTGCAAGCAGCACTTTTCTCACCAAACACTGTTCTGTGCCAGCCTGAAAAACGAGGAGGGGCAGAAGGTAGCTGACGTGCCATACAAACATGTTTGGAAATGGGTAACGTGGCAGCTCTGTGTACCAGCAGAGCCATGAGATGTGCATGGCTGAGGTCTGTGCAGCAAGGACCAGGCTGCAAAAAGGGATCCCTCTGACTTCTGACTTACTATCTCTATGCTGCCCACGGTTTTGTTCACCCAGGACTTTATTACAGTGCTTATTGATACAAAGCTCAGTGAATGTGTAATATATAAACAACTTTCTTTTGGGTATTATCAGCTGCAGTGCATAAAAGGATTATAGTTCTTCTCTTTCTCCAGTTAAGTTGCAGGTCGAACTGGTAGAGCAAACAGCTGAAAGATGGATTAAACAACACTAAATTTAGATGCATGTAATGTAAATATATATATATCTTTTACACCCTTGCTATTCCATTGACCCATCAAAACTGACCCGGATTCAAACTAGGGTCAGTGGGACAAGCAGGTCGAGATGACTATCACTGTTGGGTTCCATAGCACTGTCCAGATGAAATGCTTTGAAAGTCATTTTGCAGAAGTCCTCAATTCTAATCTTTCATCTGAATCCCTCTAAACCCAGTGCTGTGGTATAGATTCATGCAGATATCTACCTGCTTATGTACAGGTTCCTCTGTCTGGAACTGATAAAGCATTGAAGGAGGCAGGACAGCCAGCTCCCACACCCTGGGGGAATCCTACAGAGGAGCTCTGAAAGATAGTTTTGCTATAAGAGTAACAACTGTGTTAGAAAAGACGCTCCTGTGTGCTTACAGCATGAGACTCTTCTTAAGGACACTGAAATTGCTGACTCTGCCAGGCTCTTTCTGTACAAGCACAGCAAGGCACTGAGCTGTCAGGCAGGGCTCATCATTCCCTGTCACTCTCCTGCCAGCCAGACCATGCGCTCTCTGGAGCACAAGCCATCCTCTGGGGTGTGTTTGCCCAGTGCTTCACAGTGGCAGCTTGAGGTTTACTCATTCTGAGTCAGGCAGTGGGATATTTCATCAGGAATTGTGTCCAAGATGTGCATTTGGTTACTTACTCTTTGTTATGACCAACTAACTGAATGGGTTATGTAAGTAGGAATACTTCTAAAGAGAAACATGTTCAGAAACCTGAAATTATCTGTAACCAAGTTTTCTTAGCATCTCAGATGTTTATCAGTCATCTATTATTTAGTAAGAAGATAAAGAAGATTGATCTCTCATTGGTATCTACTTTGCTCAGCAGATAAAAACTCACATGCCCCTTCTTTCCAAAAAGATAGACTTTACAAAGAATGCTGTTCAGTAATTAGAGAAGCCTGCAAGTGGAGTTTCCTGGGATTTATTCCTCTTTCTTAACCCTGAGCAAATTGTCAGAGCTTTCTGTTCCTTAATTTTCCTAACTGTAAAATAATAATAGCTTATGCTCTTCAGAGAGAAGAAAACTGACAAATCACCACAAAGAGCTTTGTAAGCCCAGGATAAAGAATGCTACAGCTGCCCAGCATGTCAACAGAAAAACCGCTCTGAAATAAAGCTCAAAGTATCTGGGTGTATGAGATAGCTTGCTTGCAGCTAGGAAAGGAAAGACTCTATTTATAGGACCTAAAAAGCTCTAGTTGCTTATGAAACACAGAAACAGCCTCATCTTAGAGCAGCACTAGCAGAAACCCTGTGCAGCACGTGCTGCAGTGAGCTGGGAGCTGGCATGGCTGCACACCCCCAGCACCAGGGGTGGTAGCTGCACCCAGCCCCGCGTTCCTGAAGGCCCGTGGGAGAGCAGCAGCCATCGTGTTCAGCACTACACGCTCTCAGGGATACTCTTTTCATTCTGGCCCTGATCATCAGAGATGAAAAGGTCACGTTTTGAGTGCAGGTTGCTTTTCTTGAGCAGAAAGGTGTGTAGTGTGTGCCCAGTGAGCACAGAAGGTCCTTGCTCTGATGATCTGATGAAAAGAACCTGATGAGCAGCACTGAAGGGGCTCAGCCGCACGCCCAGCCCGCGCTGCTCGCTAACCAGCAGCTCTCAGTGCTGTCATTGTTTCATTTTGGCCTGCTGAGACAGGTGCAAATCTGCTTCCAGATCACACTTGGATACATGGCAGGCAAATTTTCATTAGAGGCTGCGACAAGAAACAGCTCTTGTCTCTCAATGCTCTATAGAACTGGGAGCCTCTTCTATGTGCACCTGACCGTGCCTGTGTGCGAGGCACAGCGCCTGGGCTGCTGAGGACAAGTGCTTTCCAGTTGGCAGGGGGAAAGCGGGAGCTTTGCACCATTTTGTCTTGTTAGACAGTCATTTGCAAGTGCCATTTGTTGCAAGCTGATTCTTAAACAACAAAGAGGAGAAAACATGCAGTTAAAATGAGTTTTGTCTTTTGAGCAGCCTACTCTCGTTTCATGGAACTCACAAATGTGGTTGAACATGTGAGAAATTCAGATGTATTTCTGAATATAAACAGCTGGACCTTCAACTGTTTTAAATGCATCTTACTGAAGGGAATGAAGAAAGCCAGCATTTTGCCTCCTGTACTTCTAGATGGGCACGTTACATTGCAGATTAGTTAAGCAATGGAGAGCAGAGCTTCAAGGTAAACTCAGCGCAGGGATAGAGTTACGTGCCTTGAGTAACACAGAGAAACAAGTGAGATATCCTTGCAGAAAGTGAGAGGGGGAAGCTTTAGTGCTTATGCAATGGCTAAAAGGTCAGCGCTGGTGTTATGCTTAAACGTGTTTCCTCTGTCAAAAAAGACCTGAGCAATGTGAGGTGCAATTCAGCTGAGATCGGGCAGGTGAGAACAGCACAAAAGGACAGCGCAGCTGTGAGCCGCCTCCGCATTCAGTCTTCATGTCACCAAGCTGGGCTCCTAATAAACGCCCTGTGTGATACAAGTGCACAGCTCAGAAGACATTCAGTTCTGGATACCACATGGCCAGAGGAGCTTTGAGAAATAGTAGCATACAAGAGAAGCGAGAAGCAGGGCAGCGTGGGGCAAACTGACTTCTGTAGGAGGACTGAAAGAAGTGCTAGATGACATGGCCATGCTATTGCCAGCTCTTGTGGCATTTGGTTTTCATTTGGAAAGCCCAGATTGCATTCTAATTCTATTAGAATTTCTACATTTGTTTATTAGAAGTGAATTTCTTAAGACTGGGGGAAAGAACTAGGAATTAAGTCCTGCAAAGATTAAAAACCAAGTTATAAATGTGAGCAGGCTTCTGATGAAGATTACATTCTGCTGAAAGACCCTTGGCGCATACTGCATGGGCACTCCAAGTTGGTTCTGAACCACAAAAACGTGAAGCATGATGCAGAGACTCTGGTGCCAGGGCTGTTCAGAAGCAGGATAACTGCACAAACTGCTGCTTGGAGGCTGAAGCTGGTAAGCTGGGATAGCATGACTGTGGATAATGTGGCTGCAAACCAAAGCTCATCACTGCTTGCTGTATGCAGGCTCCTAATGATTGTCATCTCTAAAAGAGAAAAAGAAATGTTGTGTGCCTTGGTGTCAGGGATCCAGTTTTAGGAAAGGCCTTACTAGGAGATGAAGTCAGATAAGTTGGTGTGCCCCTCAGCCGCATTTCATTTCTATTATTCCTTCTATCACACAAATGAGAAAAGGAGGTGGGGGCTGAGTTTTGTTTATTAATTCATGCTTCAGAATGACAATAGGACACCTGGACCAGCACCTGTCAGAATATGATGCAAATTAGCCCAGCAAATCTAGTCTTCATCAGCACAACTATAATGAAGCACTAATAGAACTGATAATGATTTGAATAGCATTCATAGGGACAAGCTTTGCTCGGATATTGTCTCAATTGCATTAATTAATACGGTACATACAGAAATGCAGCATTGCTCCCATTCACAGGGACTTCCTGATGCTTTTCTGTTGCTGCTTGTTTTTCAAACAGACCGTGCCAGGACTTATTATATTTGCAAACAATGGATCGTGAAGAAGTTCTGATGTAGTCTGGAGATAGAGAAGTGATGATGGTTGAAAGCTTAAATTAAAGCAGAATTTCTTTCAGTTTTCTCAAAAGATAGGTTAGCATTTGCTCATAACTGTCACTGGCTGTAAATGGCCTAAATGTCATTTGAAGGATTTTTCTCTTATTCTGTATCTCTCACTGAGATAATGGTCTTCATAAACGACTGTATGTTTGCATAGGTTTGTGAGTAGATGGGAGTCATTTTACTGTTATGTCTGTTATGCTGCCTATTTCATCTCACGTTTGTTTGTTTGTTTCTACTGAACTTCAAATTCAGAGGATAAGAATGAATTAGAGCAAGAAATCTCTTTACAATGCTGAGGAGCAAACTGATCTGTCCCAAGAAAAGAGCTCTGGGTTCTGACTTCAGGGTTTTCGTGTCATCAGTTTCTTTGTTAACAGATCCCCAACCACACGGACTGGGTGTAGCATGGACTGCATTTTTCAGAAACTCAATACCACTGACATGTGAGTTGTTGTTTTCATGACATCTCATTGTGGATTTGTAAATCTGGTGAAGCACAGAGGTTTAGACCAAACGTGCTGGTTACCAGGGTTCCTGTTTGCACTGCGGGGGGCCTCCTTGAGTCAGCTGCAGAGAAGCCCTCGTGTACAGCAAACCTCTGCACAGAAAGGTGGGGGGGACAGTGTGCAAGTTCAGCACAGAGCATACTGGGTGAAGTGCATGCAAATCTCCAGCTGACACAAGCTGTATCTTCTCCCATAAAAAACTTCATAATAATCTGTGCAGAACATCACTTCAGGATAAACATAATAATGCTATAAATACCCCCGGCCATTTCCTGTTGTTCTTACTGCAGCTTGCACAGGCTTTGCGTCTGGGTGAGGGTGTGCCTACAATCCACATAGTAACACATACATTAACCTTCTTCTCAGCTTCTGCCATCGATTATCTCATGGGCTTGAATAAAAATGTGCATTTCTTTCTAAGCAAATGCATTATTTGTCAGTTAACCTGCAGTTTGTCCCACTGAGAATAGCATTCATCACCAAGGTGCTGAGCAGCATTCTTTTTTTACATAGGGAATTTAGGGCAGCAAAATGAGAAACTCCTGCACTAGAGGAGGAGAGCTGAGCAGAAGTAATGCACGTTTCTCACCCTAAGTTATTTCAGTTCATCCATACTCTTGATTTTGACCATACTTCAAGGTGATTAAACTCGCCTTAAAATGTGAATTGAGACGATCAGAAATGCAAACAGTTTCCTGAATGTTTTATGCTTGATATTTACAGGATTTTATATTTTGTTCAAGTTGATCGGTTATTTTAGTAAAAACAGAAGTAAAATTTACATTTGCATCTGCTTGTCAACTGTGTGAGTACGGTGAGAAGAAAGTGAAGGAGGGAGGAGTAAAGGAAAGAGGGCGGGCTCAGAAGTGTAAAGTATGAATTAAGCCTTTAGAAGACCAGACTGAAAGTTCCTGTAACTAAATCATTTTCAACTGAGCAATTTCATTTAAACTGGTGATTTTTTAAATAGCGTTGGCAGAGTGCTTTTTACAACACAGCACAAACTAAAAGCCGGGGTTGTGAATACTTGCTGAATAGCTTAGATTTTCCGTCTAAATTAAGCCAAAAAAACTTACATACAAAAACTGACTGCAGCACCTCCAAAGGAGACACTGCACTGCTGAAGCCCTGAACATGTTCCTCCTGAGGCGAACTAAAGCCCAGGCTGCTCTTAGCCAGGCTTACTAAACTTGCAGAGAGCATATCTGGTTTGCCATGCTAACAAACCACTCAGCCAGTAGTACATGGGGTCTGTGGGGCTTGCTCCAGTCTTGTAGGGAAGTGCAACAGACCATTTGGGCAAGCACCACGTGCTGGGGATAGGGCAGTTAATGAAGGAGACAAAACCACCTGCAAATGATGTTCTCTGGCTGCTTCCCCTGCTGTTCATTATTTTCCTAAATTCAGAGACGTGGTCTCACCTGTTCTGCAGCCCTCAGAAGCTAACTGCTACTGCCCAGCTCTTCTGTGAAAGCAGAACAGAGGCTGTTCCACCATCTCTGCTTCCCACACATTTACCTGTATCACTGGCACGTTACCACATACAAGCTTTTGCCATTCTAACTGTTGTTGGGAGATGACTGATATTTCCAGGTAGGCCAAACTATTCTCACACTGGTAAGGGTCAGGCAACATTTATACTTATTTTGATCCCTCATAGGCTGCATCAATAGGCCATTGCCAGGCTTCCCATTGGGCTGTCTTCCATGGATTAAGAGGTATCTGAGAAGCAAATACTTTTCTGTCAGCATTTATCATGTTATGATTGGATGCTTCAAGCAAGCCTCCACGTTTTCTGTCTCTGCTACCTGCTTATTCCCAACCAAATGGAGTGAGCTGCGGGATGAATTGGGTGTGTACAGCTCCAAGGCGTAAGAGAAGCCCTAATATATGTTACTGCAATCCCATCTCCACTTTATAGATTTCTTCTGAGAACTGCAGTCACCGTGTGAGTGTGTGGCCCTTTCTTCCTGTGTTCTCTGTATTGTTCACACCTAACTCCCATTCAGAACTGTGCATCCACTAATTAATTAAATGCTTCACCCAAAGGCTCACTTTCACTATTTCCCCTATGTTGTAGCAGCTCTGTAGGGTGCAATGTTTTGTCTCTTGGTGCAGCACAGGTATGGATCAATGATACCAATGTCTCAATAATAACAATGACAGTTTTTTTACATGCTGGTGACTGCATGTTGTTCGGTGTGTGCAGAGCTGCTTTTCTTTCCTGCTGTTCATCCTATCAGCATTAACTAAAACAATGTTTTGAATCTCTTGCTTGTCCCTGCTGAGAGAAATTGGCTTCAGAAACCAACTGGGACAAAACCGCTGACATAGCAGCACTGTGGAATTTCTGCTTATTGACAAACAAAAAATCTTGCCTTAAGGAGGATGCTGGTGAGGAAAGGGACTGTTAGATTTGCCATGACGAAGACACGCTTCTTCCCTTGGATGTGGTGCCTTGCGAATAAGTAAAACCTGTCTTTTATAGAGGAGCACCATTTCGTGAAGCTAAGGGATGGGAGGAGAGGAGCCCTGGAGGAGGCAGCCTTGTCTGTGGCACGGCATTCCAAAAACAGGCTGCAGCTTTTTGTTCGTGCTTATGTGTGTCTCTTGGACACCCCACTTCTCTCTAGGGCAGGAAATTGGAATTGTTTTGGGTGTCACGATATCAAAATGCCAAATCTTAACACTACTGATGTACCCATACTAGCAAACAAGACCAGCTAGAGTTCAGACCTATGTGGATGGTCTTAGAATACTTCTAAGCATCTAATTGCTTCTTTATGTGCCTGTCTAATATCTTAGAAAACTCATCAAGTCTATAGGTTATCCCATTTTAGATACTGACATTTTGCCAGGAAAGACAATACCTACTTTGTGCATTTGAGTGGGAGTCATTCATGCGTTCGTGTTTAAGTGCACAAACACGCAAACACCTACATGGAAGATTCAAATAGACATCAGCCTGAAGACAAACCTCCTGTTGGCTGTGCTAGCACGATATCAAGCCTAGGAAGGCTTAATCTGTCTTTGTCTCCAAAAACTGTAATAGGAAACCCCTGTGTTTTTATCAGGGAAGTATAGAGGAAGGATCATGCTAGATATGCTCTGATCTTTTTCAGCTAATTTTCATCAGAAAAATGCAAATTTATCAAAGCCCTACCTATTCACTGGAAAGGCTGCTTTTTGGCAGTTCCCTCATTTTGAAAAAAGAAAAGATTTAAGCTTCTAGAAGTTCTACTTGATGCTTTCTCAATTTTTCCAGGCTTTGTTTTGAAACGACTCTTCATTGAGAAATGTACGCCAACCGCAATATTTTAAGAAAACTGAATAGGCTCAAACTGCAATGAGACAGAACATCTGAAATCAAATATTTCAGTTAAGCTAAGATGGAATTCTCTGGATAATCACTGTAGATTTTCGTCCATAATCAGAATTGGAAAGCTTCTCAAAACCTTGATGAGGTTCTCAGGATATGAAACAGTCCTTTACCACATCCTAGGTTTGCCTCCCTCTCACCTTGTGGCCTTATCAGCCACTTTTGCCCTCATTTTGCACAGAGAACTTTCACTTGAATTGAATAAATAAATTGCCCAAATGGTTTATCAGAGAGATGCAGCCGTAGGATGTATTTGTGCATTGACCGCACAGTGTATTGGTGCATTGCATTAGTGTATTTGCATGAATTTGTTTGTAATTTGATTTTAATTTCTTGATTTTATTTTTGTCAGATAAGGAACTGGTCTGATTTGGTCAGAGACACTGAGAACTTGCTGCTGCCCTTAGCATCAGAGAGCTTCGTGGGGCTTTATTATGGAAAAAGAATAAGGGCAGCCTTTTTCTGGTTGTGAAACTGCTTCCAGTCTGAACACTGAACATATCCTCTCTGTTCTTATTTTCACATCTGTGAGAGTAGAGCTTTCCGTGCTTACCTTCCCCAAATCCTGGTGAGGTACCAAAATACCATCACTGTGTTACCCGTTAACACCAGAGATTCAGAAGGCCTCAGAACAAACAGGACCATGTGCTACCTAAAGAGTAGATGAGCCCACACCTCCCAAGTACCACTCTAGTATTGAAACCACAAGAACATCTTTTTTTGTGCTTCGTGTACACTTCCTGCTCAGTTGAGAGCTGAGGAAAGAAGGTATGCTGAGGTGTGAACACTGTTAGCATACTTGTTGGTATTGTGAATGTTCCAAGACAACAGAGATGCAAAGCTTTACCAAATATGGAGCAGTGTGCCAATGTGCTCCCATTCCCCCAATGCATTTACAGTCAAAGCACTAACCTAGCAGCAATATTCCTTGCACTGCCCTTCTACATCTGGATACACATGCAGGTATTGCCTGAGACTCTCAGGGCAAAACAAAATGCTGATATTGATTTGGGACTATGCCAGTGAGTGCCTTGGTTTGTTTTCTTTTTTAAACCCTCAATTTCACTAACAAATCAGAAACGAGTCTTTGAAGGGTTTTCTTTTTTTTTTTTTTTTTTTCTTTTCCTGCAATGCTTCCATTTACTTTTGAGGAAAAAAAAAAAAACAACTGAACAAATACCAGAGCAGGGGACCATGCCTGGCCATGAGCCAGCAAGCAACAGCAGGGAAATGAGCACCCACAGCCTGACATAGCTGAGCCCGCAGAGGAGGCACCCACATTTCTTGGGCCAAGGATAACTGCTTCCTTCAGCTGCTTTAAGCATTCCAGCCCAGTGGATATCTTCTTTTTTCTATCCTGCTAGGAGTTTGAATAGCAAGCCAGCATAGCTTCTCACTTTCACAAACGTGCAGAAACCCTGGTTGCCTCTCTGTAGGGTGGCTGTCTGGTTAGCACAGTCAGAATTAGGAGGGGGGTTATTTTATTAGCCGGTAAAGCTGATTGATTTATTAGAGCAGAAATCTCTTGCTAGCTCCAGCACAGGTTATTCTCCAAATGCAAACTCTATTTCATTTCACACACACAAAATAGCCAAAGTGCCTGTGTTATGAATAGGCCCCTTTGTTACCCTGCGGATCGACAAGACAGACTGTTTAGTTCATGTCTGTACATTAGCAAAGGAGGACGGGGTCTGTGAGACAGATGTGGCCTTTAATTGCATGGAAATATTAGAAGATCGTTAAGCCAATTTTGACAGGGTTTTCCTCTTATGGAGGGAGCAGAGCGTTGTTCCAGGGAAGGTGCAAGGAGCAGCCCTGTCTTGCCGGCCCCACAAATAGGACCTTGTCCTACTCCCTCACCCCAATGCTAAACAAAACCAGAGGAGATTTAGTCAGAAGCCCCACTTCCCTGCCAGAGCTGCAGAGCTACATCTCAGAAAGAGCTTGCTTTAAATTGCATCTGATAAAAGGCTTTTCAACGCAGCTCAGGGGACTTGCCCTGGTAGAGATAAGACGAGCCATATCAGCTCTGCTGAGAACATGGAGATGTGCCGAGAGGCCTGCTTCTTATTTGTGCTAGCATGTAAGAGTGTAAGAAACACTTCAGCAAGAGGAGAACAAACTGCAGTCATCTCAGAAAACATGGCAGGGTTGCATATAAAGGCTGCCCTCTCCCCTGTATGAAGGCTAGATTTTGTTTTGACAGCCTGGGTTTTGTTCTTAGTTCAGTTACACTCCATCAAATGACTATGAGCAGAGTATTAGGTTGCTTTATGCAGGTTCCTATGCCATGAAGTTGAAGTAACATCCTCAAATCTGTTTGCATGATACCACTGCGATGCTGCCTTTGTCTATTACCCACATTGCTATGGGAGGAGGTTACTGGCAGCTTGGTATTGCAGTTATCAAATCAGAGCTAATGATTGTTGTTAGAAACCAAACCAGCCAACCACACTTGAAATTAATTGTTACAAGTGGAGTTTTGCAGATGAGTTGCAGGAAAGCAGGGCTGACCATGTGGAAATCTGCATGATGGCCCTAGATATGAAAGAAACCTGATCAGAACCAACCCCAAAGCTGCTCTTGTGTATATACCTGGACTTGTTTTAAGCAGCACCTCCTGCAGAGGAGAACACTGAGATGCCAAGTGACCCTACCTAAAACTGGTCTCAGTGCTGGGATTTGACTGCTGCCAGCCTTGGCTGCTAGCTCCTTTCCTCCCCAGCATACTGTGAGTCTGGACTCCACTTCTTGCCTGCTTTCACTGCAGCAAAACATTTGAAACTCCCTGCCATGAACTCATTTGTGGCCTCTGCCTCCCTGGCCTGCTTTGCTGGGGCCGAGGACAGCTGGGAAGAAGCAGCCATCTGTTCTCACAGGGGTGGAAAACTAGCTATGAGGGCAGACTTCTGGAGGTGGCAGGAGCAAATGATCTCATTTATCTAAGCGAGGCTCAGAGCCCTTCTCAGTACCATGCTGATAAAATCAACAGACTTTCTGTTAATGGTTACTGGTAAGAGATTTTTGTAACTTTTCTGCTTGGCCTCCTAGGAGAATAGATTTTGCTTTTGTCTAGCAATTCTAGCCTTAGGATAACACTTGTCACTTCTCTGACCTGTTTCTTCCCTTGACATTGTGACACTGCAAAATCTGAGAATTCCTATGATTGTGCATTTTACAGATATAGAAACTGAGACATGTGGACATCAATACAGCTGTAAACAAAGCCCTTTTTTTATTTTCACTCTCACATCTTCTGCTGTTTATTTAGGAAAGAGGCAGCATTTGCCAGCTGATTCTTATAGGTAGACACCAGAGATGGTGTTTGATGAATATATTTAATCCACACATTCCTGAAATAGGTTGTTTGTCCTTAGCAGTAATCTTACTGTCATGTTAGGCATCAGAAGCTGTTTTACTCTTGCAGTTGTTTGGAACATGAGTGCTGGTAGAATAGCCTGTTCTCAGTGGCTGCTGGTATCACTGGGAACAATATCACCTTGTCCATTCCTCTTTGTATTGTAACACTAGCTTTGTGTTTCAACCCAGGTGCTAGGATGGAATTGTTGTCCAAGAGGTGCGAGTGCCAGCTAGCTGTGAGTGAGTCCTTCCAGGACCTTTCTCCTGCACCAAGATTAGAACTTCAATGTTTCTTTGTAAATAAATGAAAAGCCCCCGGGAACTTCCAGTGGAGTAAACTGAGTTTTCCTGTTCAAATATCTTGATTGAGATTGACAAAGAAAATATCTCAGTGTAATCCTGCTGAGCTGTTTTCCTTGGAATGCCACAAGTAGGCTTGTTCACAAAATCTCTGCTTTTCCTATAGGCGTATGCAGAAACAATGTCATCACTGGAGCCACTGGGGCTGGGCTCAGTGCGCAAGAAAAACAGAGATCCATGCCATCCCAGCAGGGTGGCAGCCTTCAGTTCCACAGCCAAGTGGAGGAGACCAGTTGGGGACTGGATGAGAAGCCAGCATAGGCTGGGTATTCTGCACAAGGCATCAATGCACAGCTTTATTAAGCACATGGCAGGGCAGTGGTGGTACCTGTGTTTGCAGCCAGGCACAATGGGCAAAGGAAATGGAAAATCTAGTATTGTTGCTAACTGTTCTCCTTTGGTTGTTTTGTCCCATGACATTTAAGCCCAGTGTTCTGGAGAGTTTTGAGAGTCTGCAGCTCCCGACTCCTCTCAAATATGAGTGCAATTTGTATGGCTCTTTTGAAAATCTCAACCTTGGTGCTTGTTCATCCCAGTAAATGCCATTCTGGGGAGAAAGAGGCAAAGAACAGTTTCACAGCACTCTATCAAGTGTACACATATGCTGAGTTTTGAGTGAAATTTGCAAGGAACTGTGCAGGGTGTGGGTTGGATGTGGGGAACAAATCAGCTCCTGTGAGTCCTGAATGGCCATTTGCTCTTCTCTCCATACTTCATGTGATGCACACTTGACATCAAACCTAAGTAACCAGCTCTGGGCTGAAACACTGAATTTACACTCCGAGTATCATGAGCACTGAGATCCTGAACACAGATTTAATCCAAACACAGCTCAGACCTGGAATGCAAGTAGGCTCAAGCATTATGCTTGTAATGTCAAGTTACATCTGGTTTAGGATTCAGGATTTCAGGACTGTGTTGTACTTATATTTGCTTTTCTGATACAGTGTCCAGACATTGCAATATGCACTATAGATGTCAGTGATGGATTATGCTTTTTATTTCCTTTTGGCTGAACCTTTCCATCATCAACCATTTCCTGGGTAAAAGGCATTCGGCGTTGCTCAAGATCCCTACCTCTATTTCAGGGGAGAAGCACATACTGCGTTCTCTCCCGGTGACTCTACTGTGATTCTTTCATGCTGTTGTTTTTCCTTAGACTGGAATAAAGTCATCTCGGGCTGAAAGTGCATGTTTTGTTCTCTGTGGATGGAAACATAACAGCACCCGATGAATGTTTCCTGATGGGCTTCCTGCGATTGTGAAGGGAATGGTGTCAGAGAACAAAACAGGATACGGTTGCGGTGTTTGTGAATGTAGCCAGGACAATGGTATCAAAGTGAAATAAAAAATAATGAATGGACCTTGGTGCAGCAGTGAGTCAGTGCTCAGAGGAACCCAAAATACTTGTGCCTCTCTAAGCTGCCACCTCCCAGATCTCGCATTCCTGGGAGAACAGCCTTCTTACAGTTTCCAGTGCCTTAGCAGCAGGAACCACCCTGAAATGTTAAGGTGGTGCAGCCTGCACCCATTCCTTCATGTTTTAGAGTCCACCAGATGTCCTTTTCCAAGGCAGCCCATTAGAGGGGAGACGCTTAGATGTGACCCTCACTCATGACAAAGTCCCCCTAGTATTTATGGATTTTGTGCTTTGCTGTTTCCCTTTCTATGAAGATTTCTTCATATCAATAAGATTTTCCATGTGGAAAACAAAAAAAAACAAAGTTGTTGTATTGCCTCAGTTTCTGGTAGGAGTAAAAGTACCACTGACGGTATTGGTGGCAATCCTGATCACAGAATGGCCACTAAAAGCCATTCTCTGGCACAGCATCAAGGAGAGCAGCAGGGCAGTGGGTGCTCTGGGACAAAGCTGAGGTCAGCACAGAATTCTGCATAGCAGAGGACTGCTTTAATTCTTCCAGATACAGTTTTGGCTTGTCAGGAAGCCAGATTCTGAAACCATCTTGCAATTTTTCCTCCATGTGTCTTCAGCAGAAAGGACCATAAAAATGCTACAATAATATTTACTGAAGTGTGCATGTTCACAGTTATATCCATGTGTCTCTGTTTACAAACGCATCTGCTCAGAGCAAGTCAATTATTTTGCAAGGGAAGGGAAAAAATTCGAAGTAACATGAACTACAGCTAGGTGGATTTGAGTGCTGAGCTCTGGAAAGCAGTCACTCATGCAGTGACAAATCATTCGAGTCATTCGTAGTGAGCATGGTCAGCTCTGGAGCAGAGAAGATGTGGGCAGAGAACTGTGTGGTGATCTAAGCATAGTGAGCTGGCCAAGGGCAGTGCTAATACATGGGAAAGGCTGATTGGTTTTCTGGGAACATGATGTGGCTTGGAAAAGATCCACAGAGATGATTTAGTCCTCCCACCTCAGCAGACAGTGCTAACTCCAGAGTTATGCCGATTTGTTCATGGAGGCAAATCCTTTTGTAGTAAAATTCACTGCCAAAAATGAAACCTGTTTCGACCAATGCCAATGGCAAAGCTTCCAGTGCTTCTGACAGGCTCGAAGTTTTACCCCCAAGGTTTAGTGCTCACCCTGAATCACCTCATGTGTTTTGGTTGGCAGACCTGAGCAGAAATTCTCCCATATTTTCTGGTACCAGAAGCCAGAGGCTGTGATCTGTCCCTTGTCTGTTAATGGGCAGACACCTCATCCACTCCTCCACTACTCCCAGTGTGTAACATATAGGCAGGGTGCGAAGCACCACAGGACGGTAGGCTGGAGATGTGATAATCTCTCAGACATGTCCAGTCTTCTCGCTTCTTATTTCACCATATTACTCTTTAGAGGTCAAGGGGACACAGCAGCAATTTGAGCAGGTTCTTTTTTTTTCACTTCCTTTCCTGGTCCTGTGCTCAGCACACACAAAACCATCTCCTGGAGATTGCCCACAAGTCTAAGGCTGCTCCTAAGCCTTCCTATCATCAGCCCTAATGCAGGAACTTGTAGGGGACGAGCGCTTGGGACCCACTTATTCCCACCTGATATCCAGCCTATCGACAGCAGATCAGTATGGGCTCTAAGCTGACTGATGCAAAGCTTTGACTGAGAAAAAAGCCTTTGGTTCAGATCCTACAAATTTGCACATGGAGTCAAGTGCTCCAGTGCAATTCTGAAAAGCGAAGTATAGAGCATGGCTTATTTTTTCCTTTTTCAGTCAGGTTTTGGTGATCTTGAGATCAAAATAATAAAACATTCATTTTAGCAACCTTACTTTATCCATTTCACGTGTGATTTCATGGAAATAGTGGATGTAAAAATTAAGACCAAAAAAAAAAAAAAAAAGACATATCCTTATAAGAAGTTTTGCAAAACCATCCTACCCTAATTCTTAGCTGGTTTTGTGTGATCTCTAATTTCAGTCTGTATGCCTATCTTATTCCTGCTTTGTTTCCTCTAGCACAAGTTGCTAAGTTGTTGTTCCTAATTTATCTGAATTATGAAGAGATGCTGCTGCCCTCTAAGGCTGCCAAGCTAAGCTCCATTGTGGTGCTCCTGATGGAAAGTGAAAGAAAGGCAGGCAGAGCTGCAGAGGAGAGCTTGCATCACTATTTGTCTGGGTAGCTGACCTGCTTTGTAGTTTTGAGTAATTCCTCAGTGCAGAGTAAATACAAAATTAGAGGAGTGTGAGATATCATCAAAATAAATGAAAGCCAACATGCAATGTTGTGGCCCTTCTTTCCATACAAAGAAAGCCTCAAATGTACAGAAACTTTGACACAGACAGAAAGGCATGCTGCCTTCCCCTTAATTCTCTATCCTGAGCTGCAGGGGGGAAAGCAAAAACTGCATCTCCTCCCATCCTTCTGTGGGGCAGGGACAGCTCTGAGGCATGGATGACAGCATTTGGGTTGCCACAACACAAATGCTATCAGCTCAGCTGGAAAATACTGTGAGCAGGATAGGCAGTCAGTCACTGTGCACTTCTGCAAGTAGATAGAAGAAGTCTAGAGCAAGGAAGTCAGGCAGTGGTAACTCTCAGCCTTGTATTTGCACTACAGCATTATGTTGGGTCTCTGGTGATAGCTGCAGTCTGCAAGTCCTCTGCTATAGAGGCAGGCCTTAAATTGATTGTGAAGGGCACAAGATTGGATTGTGGTTGTTAGCAATAAAATTCCTATGCTTATAATTTTCCAGGGGGAATTACAGGAGTCCCTGCACCAGTCACATAATATGCTGCAAAGAAGGTGGAATGGCAAGAGCAAACCTCAAAAAAGTACACTGGAAAGATGTGGAATTCAAAAACTAACAGCCCTGGACGAGGCTCAGAGCCACCAGGGCTTACTGCATGTGTAGAACAGGGCAACAGATGATGTAGGGAGAAAAAGGGATGGATGGGGGAATACCTTGCTAAAACTTATGCCTGAGATCATGGGCAGAGATGGGAATAATACTCTGCCTTCCTGTCACCTAATTCCATGCTCAGTCCATTCAAATGTGCTGCCCCCAGATCAACCCAGATTCTGTTCCTCTGTACATGTTATATTTGACTCATTTTCTTGTAAGTCCGATGTTATCTCCTTTCTGCTTGTATGAGATGTTGGCAAAAGAAGTGCTGACTTGTAAAACTGCAGTGCCAAAGTCATTTCTGTTCAAGGAGCAGAACCTCTGTGCTAACCTCAAGCCATATGTAAGACTTTTTGCTGTTGGTACCTAATACTGCAGTGCTCTGCATTGCACATCTGGGCTCTGGCAGACGGTGAGTCTGAGTTGGTAGCATTCACTTTACAAAAATATTTCAGGAGTGATTTTCCTGCAGGACTAAGGGTGGTGAAACTATATTATTGGAAAGAAAAAAAAAAGAAAGAAGTAACAAAGTCACCCCTCTAGACGTAGAAGTTCTTTCCATGCACAGCATGATGGTTCAGGTACTCAGCATCTGCTTCTAAGCCAGACTTTGTGGAGGAGGATGAATCTTTGATCTTTAGTGATGCCTTTTAAATGTGGTTATGGCCAGAAAAGTGAATGTAAAGAGCTCAAAGTCAACATTCAGTGTAAATGCATTGAATACACCTGGAAAGAGTTATTACTGTAGGCACTGCACCATACCTGGGGTGAAAACACTGACACGTGTCGCCCCACCAGCTCTTGTTTTCCTGACCTATCTTGCAGAGTGGGGAACCAGTAACCTCTAGTGAGCTATCCTTGGCAGTTCACCTTAGATAAGGTTAAAAACCTGAACTTTAAAGGGCCTTGTCCAAGGCAAACCTTGGGAGGTTAGAGAATGTGAGGACATCCTGGGGCTAGATCTGCTGTTAGTGCACTCATCAGCTCAGTCAAGCCTGTGCTGGGGGCAGTGAGCAGGAGGAGTTGAGTGGTGACAGTTCCCATTGCACATCCTCATTGTGTGCATGCCCCTGACTTTTGCCTGAGGGTTGTTCATACAGAATACATCCCTTTCATGCAGAATAAATGCCCCCAAAGTCCCACTCATTAACCCAAGTAAAACCTTTTGCTAACACACAAATGTCATTTGCACATGGCAGTAAAGCCTCAGGATAACTTGCTTGAAACACTGCCTCTGCCCTGCTGCAGTGCTGTCGGTGTGACCAGCAGAGCAAGCTGCCTTTCCTGCAGCACAGGAACAAAATCACAGCACAGATCACCGTACTGAGGCACTTACATGTGGGACCTGGCGCTAGGTGGCTGGCCTAAGAAAACAAAAACCTGCAAATTTATCCTTGCACAACTATAAGCTGTTATTACTAATAGCCATTTCACATTTCCATGTCTAGGAGATCCACAAGTGTGTGCTAGCTCTGTACAAAGTTGTCTCAGTGCTCACAGCAAAGGGAGCCCATCGTGGTGGGCTGCCTTGCAGAGGCTGGGGCTGTGCTCTGCAGGGGCTGAACTTGCCTATGGCTGTGCTGCAAGCAGCCTAGACGGGGCTTGCCACATTTATGCCAGGAATGTGATTAAAAACTGGAAAAACTGAAGCCGGCCTATTCCCAGAGGCAATATAATGTAACGTATATGCCAGAGTAATACACACAAGACCCCTGTCTCAGACACAGTCTGGCCAGCTCAGGACACAGCCCAGGAGGCGACAGCGTGGGGGGAGCTCTGTGAGCGGTGCCCTGTCTGGTTAGGTTATGTTAGCACCTTTCACACCTCGCCTTGCTCTCCCAGTTGCCCGTCACAAAACGCTAAGTAACTCTAGATTCCAGCGGGACAGACATTTGCCCTCTGGTATGCAGTTTAACTCTTGATCCCTTCCTCAGCAAGAGCTGAAGTCAAACACTTCCTGATCAGATTAGGTCCTTCAAAACGGAATCTAGCCAAGCAGAGCCTCTGATAGAGACTACAAGCCAGGTTGTGTGCTTTCCCAATCCTGGCAAGGTCAGCTGAGCCTTGTCTTCTTCCAGGAAAATGAGTCCCACTTAGTCCTCCTTTGAGGATGTCAGCTGAGTGGCGCTGTGCTCTGATTCCACAAGTTAAAGACTACCTGCTGCCTACCACCCCTTTGCTTTTTTCCCAGGTTGTAATGTCCAGATCACAGAAAAGCTGTTTGCAGCAGGGCTGGCAGCATACTTGACTTCCTTGCGTGCAACCAGCAATACTTGTTTGCTATTTGCTTGCTCGACCTGACGGTGAGCAGGTGTTATAAGCCACTATCTCTCATCTGCAGAACCTCTGTGTGTCATCAGTTCCCTCGGAGCCATGAGTCTGTAGTGTTTGTTGCTGCAACCAACCCAAGGCTTTACTCAAATGATCACTGGTTCAGTAACTGCTTACGCCTGCCACGATGGCAGTCATCACATTTGAGTTTCTTTTCCTCTGTGTGACGAAGTCTTGAAGTCTGTGCATTTTGCAGCCTGTGTACACTCAAGCAGCAAAACGCAGAGCTGCTCCATGCAGCTGCTGGCTGCCTGCTGGCTGTCACTGCTGTGCTCACGCCAGGCGCTGTGCAGGCAGGGCCCGGCCACTTGTCTGTCAGGGAAGGTCCTTATCTGAGGAGGCAGACTTTCCATCTGATACCAGACAACTGTGTACTTGCCTTTTGTTAGCTCTGTGTATTGTAAAGATACTGGCTTAATAACTGATCCTGGTCTGGGGCTGTTCTTTGCATCTTGATGTTTTCTTTTCTGATATATATATATTTTTTCAGCAGAATCTCTCTTCAGAAGAAAAATGGCTCTAGGTAGAAATAACATTTTCCCAGATATCTTGCTTCCCTCAAAGGTAGATTTGTGTATGTTTTTAAACTGGAAATCTCCAAAAGAGAACAGCTTAAGAGCACCCTGTGAATTCACAGTGGTACAGATGGCTTCCTTGCCTCTCACTACAAGGCTCAGCCCTCACCCAGGATGCACAGCACAGACTAGGAAGGCAGAAGTCAGTCCAGCACCCCATGTATCTGTTGCCCTCCTACCACCTCGTAATGCTGTGAGCTCCACATTTTCTAAGCAGAGGTCTATGGGAGATGGGTCATCTTGGAACTGTTGTCTGATACCTTGGCAGCAAACCAGAGAAGCAGCAAGCTTCTGGAGCCCTACCCTTGGAGAGAAGGCCTGTTCTGATTTAAGAGCTATTACCGGACAGCAATGTGTCCTTACACCGTTCTACACAGGCAAAGTTTGCATCCTGGATAAATTCTCCATCTCTGTAAGGACAGAAGGCTGTGATCATGCAGGAAAATGCAACATGCAGTGTGGGGCAAAAGCTCTCACTGCTGTTAAAGGGCTGTTGCCGTTGCAGCTGCTCAGTGTGAGAGGCTGCTTACAAAATGCTTGTAGCAAAAACTGAGACTCCAACAGGACCTACATACATATGAGGGCTGTCCTGAATTCAGGCTTAGTCAGGCCCACTGAAACTCAAAGCTACTCGGGAGTGTTTGGTTTTGTTACGTGATCTGAAGTCTGTGATAGAAAAGTGCTGATATCTGTAGATGCAGAGCACTGATGTGACTCGTCCTAAATGGGCTCATTTCAAGCTGAGAGGGATTCTAATATTTAGCCAGTTGACTACAACTATTGACATTTTTTGTGATGATATCACAAACCCCTTAGTATCTGATTTTCACTTTGATTCTCTTGTGATCGGAGGATTTCAGCAGCTGTATGTTTCTAAGTTTTCAGAATTTCTGTTTCCCTCCTCAGTTGTGGAAAAGGTTTGCAAAACTAACCTCCGAAATGACTGTTGTGGGGAAGAAGGAAGAGAACAACAATTTATTATTTTTAAAAGCTCATAACTTGGATGGTATCCTGTGAATTTGGAGCACTAGAGGTTTAGCAACGGATCAGCTTTGAAAGCAAAGGCAGCATCTGCATGCTTGCAGTAACCCACTGCTTCATGTGTATTACAGCCTTCTCAGTGCTCAGTCCACAGAGCAGACTACTCTACTGCTGCCTTTGTTTTGGAGGTCTGCTCCATTAACTCACATTAAAGTAATGTGTACTTTTAGTCTGGGAGGTTCCTCCTTCAGTTTCTTGCCAGCCATAATGGCAGCTGTGCTCTGTGTGGTTAGCTGAGCTCTATTCAAGAACATGCAGACCCTGTCAGATGTACTTGGAATAAGAAGAACTGTGCCAAAGCCTTTATGAACCTGGCATGCTTCATTTAGAAAACCCAAGCGCATCAACGCGAGGAAATCGATAGTCAAAACTTTTTGTCAACATTTTGAGTTTCAGCAGGAAAAAAAAAAAAAAAAAAAAAGGATAACAATTTCCTGTTTTTAAGCATTTCTAGAAATGCACATTTGGTAACTCACCAGTCCTACATTTCCCACAAAATAAACAAAAAGGGTAAAGTATTGCATTTTTTATCCCACCACTAACACCCATAACTCTGACCTGCACTGACTGCTTCTGCTTCACGGATAGCCTCAAAATACAGACACCACACAAAACCCCTCGGAGGAAGATGCTCAGAAATAATATGCACCACCAAATGACACTCCAGATATTTTATGTACTACATGTCTATTTTTATGATTTTGGACCAGCAATTGCAGACGGGAGGGCAGGTAACCACATAAAACACAGGTGAAGCTGCTTCTCAGAGTCTGTTTTCAGTGACCCCTGAGCATGGTGTAGCAGCCAGCTGCCACCTTTGCTGTTTGCAGAAGTCAGATAACCTTAATTCTTGCCCCACCCAGCAGCTAGCAAAGGAACCCACTGGTTTTGCATACGGGTTGATGGACCCCGAAGTATCTGATTCAATCTGCAATCCTGACAGGTGGCAATTTCAGACAGAGCTGGGCAGCTGGGGGGCCCTCACAGGTGCTCACCAGCTCAAAGAGAGAATGAGAGTGGGGTTACTGGTTTAGTCACAACCCTGAGCACTTGTTTTTTCTCTCCTCAGGAGGCCCTGTCGGTGGTGAGCGACGACCAGTCCCTCTTTGACTCCACGTACGGCGCTGCCACTCACCTCCCCAAGGCAGACATGACAGCCTCAGGGAACCCTGACTATGGCCAGCCACACAAAATCAACCCTTTGCCTCCTCAGCAGGAGTGGATTAATCAGCCAGTCCGGGTCAATGTTAAAAGAGAATATGACCACATGAATGGATCAAGGTAAGGAAAGACCCTTTCCTCCTCTGCTGAATCTTAAATAAAAGTGAAGTCCGTATTGTCCATTTGTGCTCCGCAGTTCAACAAACTCAGTGTCCATGTAGTCAAACCCCACTACCTCTGGAACCAGAGTGTCTTACCACTCATGGCTTGCAGATCCTTAGCACACAACTCCACCAGTCTCTGAACGTTGTACAGACTGGGATGTGAGACTGCTGGGACAGAGTTCATCCTACAAACACTGTTTTGATTAATGCATTTCATCACTTAGTTCAGCATCTCACATATATGCCATGGTTCAATGGGCTTCCAAAGACAGAGTTTATACTAGTAGTGAAGCTAGTGAAAGCTGCACTAATGGACTGCATGAGCTTTGCTGGAGGGAGTTCTCATTGCATCTGCAACTACATTTGTGCTTTGCTAGGGCAGAAGGAACAGTAGGAAACTGGAAAGCTATTTGATAAAGACAAGAAGATGAGACTGATGTATTTCATGGCAGTCTAATAGGCGTAACAAAACAAAAGTCATATGTGCATATCTTCTGCATGTGTATATGTGACCACTTGTGAAAATGAGGGCTTAGGATTAGGTTTGAACAGGGAAGTTAACCATCAGTAATACATGGATTATGATACATATTTAGCCATAGAAATGGGAAACCTGCCCCATCCCACTGGTAGTTCAAGCTGGGGAAGGTGGATCATTTCCCCATTCAGCAAAGGAAACATTTTCTTATCAGCTCAGACTGTTTCTTTAAAGAACATTTATAGAAGTAAAAACACTAGGAATAAAATGGCATCCTCTTGGAGATAATCAATAAAAATTCTAAGTTATTTCAGTTTTAAATATATACAATTTAAAACTAATTCATTTTTAGAATTAGATTTTAGAGCACATTCATTTTTTATTAAATTTTAATTGCAAAGTCACAAAGATCTGTGACATTTATATTATGTTAATATAGTTAAACATTTGAGGGCTTTTCTTCTTTAACAGCCTACTTTCCTGGTTTCTGAGAACCTAGCGAAGTATAGCTTGAAACAGAAAGCAGCCTCACAGTTTCAGACTTCTATAGTGAGATGATGGTGTTAAAAACTTCAAACAGCAGCATGTTGCTTTTCCTCATCAGTATACAGATGCTGATTTTACTACGAGATAAAGGTCTGTGTGTCTGTTGGTGTTCGATGGCGATCATTTGTAGATTGAATTTGATCCTGCCCCAGTTGTGCCTTGGTGTCACACCTGGACCTTGGAAGAATACTGGGATTTTTGCTCAGATTACAAACTGAAATATAGGATTTATTTTTTTTTCTTTCCTGAAAAAATCCATCCCTAGAGTGCACAGGAATTGGGATGGATCTCGACCTCTCCATCCTGTGCAGAGTTGAACATGAGAACAGAGGTGGCAGAATCGGTCTCACGTATGGCACAGGCAGCACACTCCCACAATCATGGGAGGAAACCCTTTATAGTACTGCATCAGTTGCTCACACCAACAGTAGCAGACCAACTCTCACAGAGGGTTTCCTCCCTTTATTCTGCTGCTTTCTCACTCTAACAGATTTTGGAGGGCCTAACAAGGAAGAAGTCCTGTCAAATTTGCTGAGCTACCAGAGGCAGTGAATATTTCTGCTTTTCAGATCTTGCAAAAGCCTGCTCTGCATAGATTTGCATGTTGGTGTATTTATATATGTCCAGAAGTCTATGTAACACTTTCCTTGTATGTGTATTGCATGTACTTAGCAGTTAGAGAATCATAGGATCTGTCAAATGGTTTAGGCTGTCCTTCCATAGTGCTCTTTGTGCTGCAATTTCCTCTTCTGTTCAGAAAAAAAGGGAAATAATAGTGCTTTGACAGACTGATTCATTAGCAACTGTAAGTGGTCTGATACCCCTAGAGAAAGGCTCTCCAGAAGTGTGTTTATTCTGGGCAAAAAGGAAATCCTTTTTTATGGGTTTACTCGAACCTACAAGATTTTTAGGTAGAGACTCAGTGTCCTCAGTCACTCTAAGAAGGGGGTAACAACTTCCCAACCTGTTAGAAAAAAAGAAAGGACTTTTTTTGCATGTCAGAAGTCAGTGCTGAAATAACTTCCATCCTTGCCTTCTGATAATTTGTTAGCACAGGAGCTCCAACCAATCCAAGAAATGAGAACATTCATCTGATGTATCCATCTTCTCCCACTATTCATGACTAAAAATTTGTCCTTTCCTCTCATGTCCATCACAGTTCATTGTTTCAGGTCAGGCTGTGCCTCTCACTTGTTCCTCTGCCCCATCAGCTGCCTGGCAAAACTGACACACCATCTGAGCAGCAAATACTGATCTCACTACCGATTAACTCAAACAGTGGACTGAAAAACAAAGCCTCTTCCCCCTCCCTCCCTCTCTCTCTCCCTGTCTTTCTCTCCCTTGTTTTTCAAATACAGTCTCTTACCGAGTTCCAGCTGCCTCATTAGAGAGAGTAGCCTTTGTTGTGTTTCACCTGTACTTGAAGCACAAGCATTTTCTCCTTGTTGAGAGAATGGTTTGTGTACACTTGGGAGTGATAGAGCTGTAGGAAACCTGACCATGGAGAGAGCTGGGTGATGGCAAGGGGCAGTGTCCAGCTTTTTTCTTTACCTTAGTGCCCAGCAGCAGGTCTGAGAGCTGTGAGATATGATGTGATGGGCTGCTTTGGTTTCTAGTGTGGTGGGAGAAGGACTCTTTGAAGAGCATCTCCCAGTCCATTGTGCAGAGCCATTCCTTCTAGTGCTAAACAACATGACAGCCCTGCCCAGGTTCTCTACTCCACATCAGGTGTAGAAGGAATTTCCCAGATAGCTGCATCCCACTGTGTACATGAGATGTTCAGGTGGTTGCAGGAATCTGTGCTTTAGATGAGATGATGGGATTTTTGGTTTACTGCGAGATTCATAGGTAGAAATATGGTGAGTTTGAGTATTAGCAGACCTGGATGCAGCTCACACCGTCAGTCTGTCCTTGCCTTCATGGACGGTTCCTTGCTCAGCCCAAAGCCCAGTGCTGTGGTTGTGTCTGGCAGTGATTAGCATCCAAACATGTATTGCTAGCACTGACCTGTTGCACAGAAGAAACAGAGGTCCAGTTTTTCTTCAGCTTACAAAAAGGTGTTGTGTAAGCCCTACATTTCTCTTTGCATTGTTTCAGGGACTGGAAGTGTAGCTTTTGCTTTTTACTCTGCTGGATTTGTGTCTTCAGTTTCTTCAGTTTCTAGCCCACCAGAAGAAAGCTCTGTCTTCTATGATAGGCATTTACAGCTCCAAGTATACCACACCTGGGTTGCTGTTAGGGCCTATACACATCTTTTTTTTAAAGGATCTTTCACATTTTAAGAGAATCTTTCACATTTTAAATTCTGAAGAATAAAGGAAAAGGCTGGGTGAAGTTTAACCCAATTTACAGTCAAAGTTAATAACAGTTTTTTCCATATCGTTTACAGCGATTCCAAAAGCAAAGAGTGAACCAAACAACAGATGTTACAAATCCAGCCACTGCATATCTGCATTTGATGTTACAAAATTTGTATGATCTGCCCATAAAAAATAATATTCACATGTTCTGGATGCCTGTGTAGATGCAGATGAACTCCCCTGTGTAATTCCAACTGATGTTATGAATTTTGCCTAGCTAAAATGCTGTAGTCATTGCTTTGAAACCGCTTTGAAAGCGCTCTCTTGCTTCAAAATATTAAAATAATGTTAAGGTTCAGGGATCTCAGAACATTTTTATGCCATTATAATTTTCTCAAACAAAACAAAGAGGCCATCAGTGATGATCTCTTTAGGAATAAAAATGTCCTGTAAATAGCATGTGAGCCCTCTAGTGGGATTCATGGTGCTGTTCCAGTCCCCAGCCAGAGCAGCAGACTGTGCAAATACCTTCTGCTGGTGTTGTACCTGTGAGCTGTAACAGACAGGTTAGACCCGCATGAGCGGGTTATTTAAGAGGAAAAAAAAAAGATATGAAGAAGAGAGGAATGGAAGCATAGGAATAAAAGGATAGAGAGAAGGAGGAAATGTCCCACTGATCACAGCTGAGTCAGTTTCAGAAATCATTAAAACCCCTTATTTTGCTCCTTCAAATGAAAGCCAAAGGTGATTCCTAGACAGAGGTCTGGGACAGTAATTGCTTTATTTCCAAGTATCTGGAACACAAACTGAAGCAGCACAGAGCAGTTGTTAGTCAATGCCAGGCTGGCTGCTTGTCCGTTTTGGCCAGTCTAGCACACACTTTCCCAAAACACCAAGCTCTTGGCATCCCCAGAGACTGCTACTGGAGCTGCTGGAATGGAGAGTCTTTGGGCTGACAGTGGGAATGAGCCTGGCTTCGTATTCCTTGGACTCAGTCACTGCCGTAGTGAATATGCTTAGGGGATTTTGTGAGAGCAGCCTGTATCCCTTTACACTGGTAGATTACAACATTTTCTGCCCCAAACCTGAGCAACTACAGCACGTGTAGCCACTTGAAAGCCTGGAGTAGGGATAATCTGTGAATACTCGAGGATTAATCAGGCATCTGAAATCTTGCAAACCATTTCAAATAATGAGGAAATTTTTCTATAAATCTAAGTCTGCTTGTGAGTAATGCATGAAGTAAGAAAGGAGCATATTCCAATGAATACCCCATTCATGGCTCACGGCTGCCTGTTCTCATTTGATACTGTAGTTATTCCCACACTGAATTCTTCTTTGTGCTGCCCACAGTTACACGTACCCTCTGCTGGGGCGTTGCTGAGTGCCTCCTGTTAGGGCAGGCTGGGCTGTGCAGTGAGGCACCCCCAGGAGCTGCGCTCCGACTAATAGCGTTCATTTGGTCTCATTTGGATTTAGTAGGAAATGCTGCATTGCAAAGGGCACAAAAGTAAGGATCTTCCTGCTTGCTCTTGTTAAAGATTTCAGTGCTTTTCTTAAGAGAAGGGCAGTTTGATCTCCTGCCTAATGAAGTTTTGGTAACTCCATCCCCAGTTAAGTTTGCTTTCTTCTATCCGGGGTTAGTTGTGGATCCAGCCATCCTTAAAACTTGTTCAAAAGGAAGGGAGGCATCTGTACATCCACACGGACACAGCCCTGAAGGTTCATGGGTGCATTTAACATTTCTCATGGGATGAGCTGAGTGGTCATTTCCTGCAGTGTGCTGCTGGGGTGAGCCCGTTGTTGGTAAGGACCACTTAGTCCCTACAACTAAGTTTTTTGAGCTCTCTGCCCTGGATACTTGGTTGTCTGGTTTTGGTTGCTGAGACATACAGAGCGAGCAAAGGATCTGCAGGGCTCTAGCTGCCAAGCCAAGAGAGATGACTGCATCTACAGAGTGAAAAATGATCAGAGAACTGCTGAGGAGATAACTTACAGTGCTGGGGTTATTTTTGCTCCTTTGCTGTCGGCCATGTGAATGGGCACAGTTTGCAGCAGAGAGAGTGAAGACAACTCAGGTCCCTGCAGTCTGTTCATGTGTGTCATTTGGTGCCACCAGAAAACATGTGCACTCCTACACAGATAAGCCTTCTGGAAGATGCACCCATCTGACAGACTGGATGTATCCTATCGCTTCATATGGATACGATATACGTAACCATCCTAGCATAAATATTGCATGTGCAAACCAAAGGGGTTATTTCTGGGGAAATTCAACTAGAGGTGGTGGGGGGAGCATGAGCCCCCTGGAAGGATGGCAGGCAGCAGGGAGCTGTGCCAGCACTGCTAGCACATGGCAGCGATGCTCGCTGCCTGAGTCTTCTCAGGACAGCCTGTACCTCAGGGAAGAATAAGAGTCTTTGTGCTGCTTCAGGGCTTCTTCTCTGCCAGTACAGGCAGCATTTAACACCTGACACAGGGAATTTCAACAGAAAGTTAGGAACGATTGCATTCCCTGTGAAAACCCCGGTGTCCCTGCAGTTGCTCAGACTCTCCTCTGACTGCCACGGGGACATTAAACCTTCAGCAGTTTGCCTCTCTGAAGGCGGATTTTGGTTCCCTGCCTGGAAAAACAGTAGGCGAAATAGTAAAGCCTTAAATTCGAACATGTGTAAGTTATACATCTTATTTCCATTTTGAAGCAACATTCCCTCAGCAAGACATGAGGAAAAAATTACCATCTGCCTTAGAATATCTCGGTGGAGCATTTATCTCCCAGCCATGATAACTGAATTTCAGTAATTTCTTCCCCCAGCCCCCCGTCATTCAGATTAAGAAACAAATTTGTTTAGTGTCCAAACTTGGAAGTCTTGCCAACTGAACTCAGAGGGTGGGATTTGGTGCACTGTCATAGTTCTTACCCTTCAGCAAATGGTTTCCTCCCAAGCCTCTTTGCTCCTGGCAGGGAGGAAGGATGGCTGTGCAATGAAAGCAGTGGGCTGAGCTGCACTGGATACAGGCTCTGTGCTTGCTTTGTGTAAAGCTTGCACACTAAGACACTCTTGTAAGGATGAGGGCAATAGTCCTGCCCTTCCCTGGTACATTCTTTAGGGCTGGGATGTTCTGTGTGCATGTGGCTGGCTGCAAGCTGGTATTTTAAGTGACCTCTAGAGCTAAAAGCGTGAGTTACAACTGCAGCTGGAGAGAAAAACAAAGTCTGTGCTCCCTATCTGTGGTTTGTAGGCCATAATTCTCCCAAAGAAGGACAGAGAAAGCCTGCTGCTTGCCAAGGGTCTGCGTGTAGTCCCGGCCTTAGTGCAGTGCCACCTGAGTTGCTAAATGTTCCCTTCTCGACTCTCCATCACTTCAGAAGCAAAACCGAGGCCAGAGCCTTTTTCACATACGGTTTCTGTGGTCTGAAGGCCTTGACTCATGCCTAAGGAACCTAAGATTTCTAGATTTCCTATCCAAGCAGGAGACAAGCCTGGGACTGTTTAGATGCTGAGAGCAGACAAGATCAGTTACATTCAGCTGCACATAAACACGTCTCTTTAGATACTACACTGGCATTCTCCTGCGACCACCCTGTCATTTTGGGAAGGGTATTTTGTGTCCTTTCTTAACAAAGTGGAGGGGCACATTTCTGTACTTTGGATTTACTCTGTAGAAAAGCCTTATGTCACAAGGTGAAGCTTGCCACCTTTCTGTTGATTCATGGGCTCACCTCTAGCAGAAACACAGTGTGCAGAGCTGTTTGTAACACAGTACTGGAGCAAACAGTCCAACAAGGGCTCCTGAGAGCATAAAGCTGGGGGACTGCTAAGATGCAGCTAAGGATGCAGGAAGAGTGCAAGGAATGGCTGGAACTAGGACCTGTGCTGAAGTCACTTACACATACTCGTTTTTATCCCATACATGAACTTTGGTATTTCAGAGATTTCACACGTGATCTTACAGCTGCCATTGCCTTTTTCTGGTAGTCAGTCTTTCTTGCACTCATTTCCTTATCAAAGATCCCTTCTGTGAGGCTTGTGATTTGCAGAGCACCTTCTGACACTTGTGTGACCAGCCAGGAATGGCCTCTCCCACATCTACAGAAATTCCCCTCACTTTTCCCTTCCAGAATACTTGCCATTTCTGTAATTCAAATTTCCTTCTGCTACAGCAGGGATGAAAGGTGCATAATAATGACAAGTCATCTGTTTCCTTTCACATTTCAGGGAGTCCCCTGTAGACTGTAGTGTGAACAAATGCAGCAAGCTCGTCGGAGCAGGCACAGAGTCCAACCCAATGAGTTACAGCACCTACATGGATGAGAAGAACGGGCCTCCTCCCAACATGACCACCAATGAGAGGAGAGTCATTGTCCCAGCAGGTACCAGCACCATCAAGCTCCTCGGGTGATATTTGGACTGCTTTAAATATCCATCTGAACAGATAAGGCTTGTTTGTCTATTCTTTGAGGAGTTCCCTTGCTTACATACTATGTGAAAAACAAGGAAAATAATCAGAGTTTTCAGCTAGTGTCCCAGTGTACATTCTACCTTGAATCAGAATAGGAAGTGTGTTATTAGTGCTAATTTTTCCTTTCATTTATTTGCTTATTTATTTGTTTATTTACTTACTTATTTATTTTCCCCCTGGGAATAAAGTGTTGTTTTGGTCTATTGAATCAAACGCACATCTTGCAATGTGCTCGAGCAGAACCCGCAGTGCTTCAAGGGATATGCAGGGTGCAGACAGGAAGTGCAGGAATAGGCACAAAGTGCACCAAAATTAAAACTCCCGTGATGCTCTGCAGGACCCAGATGCACTGTCATGTCGTGTTGAAAATGAGATATTATGTTTTCATTCTTTTGTTGTTAGTAGAAAACTAGAAAAACTAGTTTCAGAAATTAACCTTCCAAAAAATAGTACAGGAGAACATTCCTGTCCAGCTCTGTTTGCATTTGACATCCACGTCTGCTGTCTGACATTGGCAGCATGCATTGAATGCATTTGGATAGTCAAGGGTGAAAGCTGGTGTGGCAGGGAACCTAGGGAGTCTGAACCTGGAAGAGCAGGGAGTCCTTCCTCCATGAAGTTTGCAAACAGCATAGATATAAAGAAGTTAGCTGGGGATCTTTACAGCAAGGAAAATATTATAAGTCAAGCCATGGCCTGATTTACATACCAAAACTTCCACAGATTTCATGGGCAGGGTCTGGCTTTTCACACGGCATGTCAAGGGTTGTAGAGTCACAGAATCATTGTGTCTGATTCAAGCAGTTCAATTACTGGCAGAAAGAAATGTACTCGTGGAATTTAGCTCTGTTTTCTGATCGTGGCTTCACCACGAACAGATGACAATTCCCAAGCATTTGTTTGCCATTTAGGATGAAAAGAAAAAGCTTGAACTGAATGTAGTGAAGGGAAGCCAATAAAAGATTGACAACAAGTCTCAAAGTACTGTTTAAGCCCTGGTAAGGATCTGCTTAGGCAGCCTGGCTAACATAACTGGTGTCAGGATCAGATGCTTTCAGCACCAGCATTGCCCAGAGAGGCTTCAGCTGATACCATCTAAGGCATTATGAGGGATGATAAAGCTGTTCAAGATGGAACATTTAGCCTGCTCTCCACCATGTTATCCATTCCTATTGAAAAAAAGATCCAGTGTGACCCAACATTCAGTGTTGTTGAAATGTGGGAAATGGCTGTTAGTGGCCTTGGTGGAAGGGGAAAAAATCTCTTTGTGGAAGGAAAGTATAAAAAGATTATTTTCCCCTTGTGAACATCCACAAATCAAAATCTTGAGGTACTTGTCGTATAGCAGTGATTTACCAGATTTGGAAGACAATAATGATCATCATCCCTCACCAGCCCTAGCACGTGTAGCTCACAGTCTGGGACCAAGGCATTCTTTTACCACTGAAGTGTGGCAGACTCTTCTTGCTTCTCTGTGAAGCTTAAGTTGCCATCTGTGTGACACCTACATGCTTTTGAACCACTTTTCTCTACTACCTTTGGACCCGAGGCATTTGGGCTTCACTGTAGAGGAAGGTACCAGCCTTTGACAGCCAGATCAAACTTCTCCAAAATTTGGGCTTGATTTCACAATTCTCCCTAGCTGCAATGGAACATGACTTTGTGGCTTAGGTTTTCAAATGACATACATGGGGAGAAATAGCACAGGAAACATATGAAATTGTAGATATGCTCTGAAAGTGACTCTGTAAAAATGGTATCATGGTACAAACTCGTAGTAGAACTTTCTGATCTACTGCTCCTTTCAAAATTCAAAGGACGATTTCTTTTTTTAACTACTGATGCAGCAAACCATCACCATGGGGTCTCAAACTCCAGCCGGGTTCAATCTCTCTCTTACGTCATCGCCAGCAATAAAGATTCCACAGCTGGAGCTTTGCTGACAGTTGATAATGATGCATGAGGCAGTATGAAATCCACATTGCCATCCAATAGCTGTGTTGGTTTTACAGAGCTCGCGGAGGTAGAACTGTGTTCTTGTCAGCAGGGTGAACAAATATGACTCAGAGATGCACGGAAAGCTGTTTTGTTTAAGCAATAATTTTTATTTCGGAGTCACTTTGCTGACCAGAAATACCACTATCTTCATACTTTAAAATGCCATCTGTTAAGACTTTGCAATGCACTTGCAAAGGATGGTGTGACTTAAAATGGCACTGATGTAACTAAATAATATTGCAGAACTGAAGCTGTGACAAGCATGCACTTTCAAAGGGATGAGCTTGCTTTTGGAACCTTTTTTTTCCAGAGAGAGAAAGACCACAGTCGAATTCCACTAAGATTGTTCCCAGGCAGTATGTATAAGATTAAGGCAGGTGGAAAACCATCAAGTGAGCTTACCCTGCCATGGTGCCAGTCTGTGGGGCTTGTGCCTCTCTTACAGCACCATGCTTGTTCATCCTGGCAAAATACATTGATATCAATAAATGAAATCCACTTGGTTGTGGAAACAATGGTTAATGCTTTGACTGGCTTACACTAAGTGCTAGAGGCTTGATGCTCCCATATAATATTAACCTCCTTTGTGCTTTTCTGGCAGATCCCACCCTATGGACCCAGGAACACGTGCGCCAGTGGCTGGAATGGGCCATAAAGGAGTATGGATTAATGGAGATTGACACCACCTTCTTCCAGAATATGGATGGCAAAGAGCTCTGCAAAATGAACAAGGATGACTTCCTCCGAACCACCTCCCTCTACAACACAGAAGTTCTGTTGTCTCACCTCAGTTACCTCAGGGAAAGTAAGTACTGCCCTGGCTCATCCTAGCCCTGGTGTGACATGCTGATAAAGCTACACGTGAGTACTGATGTTCTAGTGCTCTTCTTGCAGACAAATAGCTGCAAGGACAAGGGAAAAAAGAATAGAGAAAGTCAAGCAGCAAAAGCAAACAAAGAAGAGAGGAATAAAAATTGCGTAGAAAAGCTACTGATAACCTAGATGGAGTTAGGGGAGCTACAGGATATCAGGGAGGTGAGTTGAGCAGAACTCTGAAGATTGGATAATCTTACAGATAACAAAACATCTGTGGCTATATGATAAAAACACAACAATTTTCTGAGGAAATTAAACCAAACAGGAGCTGATGTGTCACCAGCAAATCGTTCTGTAACTTGCATGGTTTCTGAAAGTCTCCTCTTCATCTACAGAGTGGAAACATTCCCTTTCTTCACAAAGGTGTGCTGAAGATAACTGAGTTATGATGAGACCAGAGAACAGGAGCTCATGCAGTTTTCATAGGGTGTAGTTATTTGAGGACTGAAAAATCAGAGGAAAGTGTCATAAAGCATGGTGGGAGGGCAGGCAGAGAAAATAAAAATCATGTTTTCTCCATTGGGAAATCAAACTGTGATGTAAAGGCAGCTGAATATCTCTCCATCTGGCCATTCCAATAAAGCTCCGAGACAGCATTTATTTAGGGTGTTTTCTTCAAGCTATTCATCACTGGTCTCTCCCTGCCTCTGCTAAAATCAGTGGGAGTTTTGCAGATTACAGTGAGACAGGAGTCAGATCACAGACGGGTGCCTCTGTAAGCCCCACCTTTATTTTGTTTGAGAAGCTGAGCCAACTGAATGATTCACAACAAATAAGCGAATTGTTGGATCTAAGTAGTTTTCGTCCCTTGTGACTTACAATAAAAAAATTTCCCATCCAAATTTCATCCCATTTCATCAGCAAAGAGCTTCTAGTTCATGGAACACTTCAAGATTACTGCAGAGGCAAATAGCTTTCTAACTAAGGTTTGCATTCAGAATTGCACACTGTTGTGGGAAATCTTAAGGCTGCTTAGTGAAGCCAGTGTTGCTCTGAACAAACCTGCTGACTTTGGCTGGGCAAAGCAGGCACTGCAGAACCGGAAATGTTTTTAAATTCCCACGAGATAAATACTCAAGTGAGACCCTTACTTTTCAATTGTCTGATTGATAAGACTTGAGAATTCATAGAAAGAGGTAAAGTAAGATTTGTATGGTTTTTGAATCAAAAAAAGATGTGGAATTTGAAAAGGCTGACAAAAATAATTGAATTATTTGGTTGCTTTAGCTCCAGAGAGCATCTTCAGTGATAGCCATCACCTGGGCTGTTGGTGACATGGCTATTAGAGGAATTCCATCCTTGTTCTCATGGCATAAGTCTGAAGACTTGGATTGAACTGTTGCCTTTGCCATTTGCTGCCTTCCCTCTGTTTCAGAGTAAATTCCCGACTGAACCTTACTTTAGATATCTGTAGTACCTAAATTAGAAGCCTGGTCACATTGGTCCCCAAAGCAGCAGTGCACACTGAAACCCAGGCTGGCAGACTCCTAATTCACACATCACATTTAAAGCCTGAAGTTGAACCTTTGCCTGAGTTTCTCTGCACTTCCATTCTACTTTTCCTAAACCAAAGCTAGCTTCTTCCTCAGCCTTCTTCATGTCCTGTCTATTGATATGGCAAATCTGCAGAATGGGGACTGTGCCTCTTATTTCTCAAGACCCAGCATGATGGAGTCCTATCACAGAACATGTAACTGCTGCCGTAATGCATCTGAATAATAACCATAAAAGTATAATGTTCTGTTAAGGGAATGTCTATAATGATTTCCATGCTATTAAGCTGGTGTAAAACCAAGGAACTTTGCTGGAGTCAGACAAATTAGTTACTTCATTTTTACCAGGATGTGTACAAGAGCAGAATTCAATCCCAGTCCATCCCTAGTTTTATGATTATAGATTTCTTGCTGTTCAGCCCCTTGGGCTGCTCTAAGACGTCACACAAAAGCTGTCCTTATTAAAGCAAGCTCCTGTCTGAGTGGAGGTCAGGCAGTCTCTGAAGAGCATTCCTTTCCATGCAGCTGTTGCTAGTGCTGCCTAATGACAGTCTGGTTTCTGGATTGCTGGTTAACTCCCTCACGGAGTAACGCCTTCGAAAGGAGCTTATTGTTTTTCCAGACTGATTTCCAGCGGATGTTTAGTGCCGAGCCTCTGAGCTCAGTGCCATGGGGAGATGGGCTTTTTTCTTGTATTTTCTCCTCTTGTAAGGCTGTTTGTTCCAGAGACATCCAGCTAAGTAACTGCGTAGGGTGCAGAAGGTGTGATGGCAACGAAACGCAGGAGAACTTTGGGAAACTGGGGATCTATAAGCTACACTACATCTGCACAGTTTCTTTTTGAAAGACATTCGTACCTGTCAGGATCTCAAGCTGTATTTGTGATGACTAGAGAACCCTCAGCTTTGGTGTTTGTTTTCCAAAAACAAAACTGATCCAAATTTTCTGAGCCTGTTCACTTGTCAGAGACCTGCTGAAAATGAACCTCCTCATTTTCGGCATTTTACATCGTAGGTCAGGGTAAAAGCGTGATGAAGTGAGTCATCTTGGATTGAAAAAATTAACTGGTAACATCTGCAAAACCTCAAAAAAAGCTTCATCTTAGTTCTGGAGATAGAAGGTTCGGGTGAGCTATTTCATATAGATGAGAATTAAACTCTCATCACAATACTTTCAGCTTTCAGACAAAATTTTGGCCTGGACCAGAGCTCTACAGTTGTTTCCTGTTTCTGTAACCTATTAAAGCAGTCAGAAATTCAGACATTTCTGACCCTTAAGAAATTTCAGACCCACAGAACCAGGTTCTGCAACCCTCTATCCTTCGCCATGTTCAAAACAGCCCTTCCTATTTTTCTAGGAAATCCTGGTCTTGCCCCCAGAGCAATCCTATTTCTTTAAGTGTTTCTTCAGGTTTCCTCTCTGGGGTTGAGAAGCCATGCCTTGGCCTTTTCTTCTTGCTCTTCTCTCTGTACCTTCAGACTGCAGACTGACTGACTGCTGTGTCGGTATCATTTTGAAACAAAGTCAGCCTGGTGAAGGTTCTCCAGCCATGCAGCAGGCAGTGGGAAGGGAGATTAGAATGTTTTCATGCTATGCTTGGGATGAACATCAAAAGAAACCGGAACTGTCACCTCCTGTCCTTTTCCTCTCTAGTAATGGGGGGTCAGTTTGTGTGGTGTGTACAAACAAAAAGAGCATGAGGGGGAAAGAATGAGACTGTGGCTAGGAGCAGAAGCAGAAAACTGCTTTGTGGTTTTGATTCATGTATTAATGCCAAACAAAACTATACAGCTAAATGCAGCAGACCCCTGATTGTACCAGGAGATGAGGAGGGAAGCCCACATGGCCTTCAGAAGGTCAGGATAAAAAAACACTTCCCATTTAAGTAGATTTCAGGAATGTGAAACCAAGATATTCCTGAATATTAGAAGCCAAGCTGCTTTCTGAAAAGGCTTTATGGAGAAAGAATGCAGCTTCCCTGCTTCTCACTCCTTTTCCATCTTACTATTTAATTAATACAGGAGAAATGAAAGAAAGGATAACTATAAGATAACGTCTGATACCAATTACAAGAGAAGAGCACTGCACTTAAAGCAGTGTTTGCAGAAAGGACAGATTTTATCCAAGCTGTCACTGACCCACTGAGGGGCAGAGGGAGTAATAGCAAAATGAAAACTCATCTCAGCCAAAGTTTTGCCCAAAAATGAGTAAGGGAGGGAGCAGCCTGGCCTCTGTCTGTCTGTCTGCTTCTCTCTGCCTTGATCTGTGTCTCTGGCTTTCTCCCTTTTCCTCCTTCATTGAAACCCCTTAATAGGAAACACATTTCCTTTTCTGTGGTGTTCCCACCAGAAACCTCAGACTGTCGGGCAAAGGTGAGAACTTTTAGCAATTAAACTGGGGGAGGTGCCGTCCCTTTCCAGTGGCCTGGGCTGCATTTTTTAGCATAAAGTTGCTGTAGGTTGGTCCTACAAGCTTGTTCAGCGCTATTCATCACCCCACCCCCACCTCAGTACAAGCAGGCATTTGCAGCCTATTTAGTCATAGAAAGCTGTTTCTGAATTCCCCAGCACTTCCCTGTCTGGCTGGGGCAAGCCAGGCTGGGTGTTGCATTTAAAATCTCTTTCAAATAACCTAAAAAGAGGAGAGTGGTGGGCAGGATCTTCCCCACAGAAATAACATCTGATGAAAACGTGACAAAGCTGCTGCAATTCCTCCAGCAGTAGTCAAACAGCAGTTAACCCCAAAATATTTACACCAACCACTTTAGCTATCTGTAACCTTCACATTCAAGGTACCTAAGGGACCCTTTTGAACTCTTTCCCTCCTGGTTTACCATGTTATCCACCCTGGATTTTCAAAACATCCCCTGACTGATGCCATTTGGTAGCATCCTTCCACCACTCTTATTGAGTAGGCTTTGTTCTCCCAGTTAGTGCAGCCCGCCTTTCCAGTGCCTTCTACCTCTGTGTACTTGCTCTCCTGTGCATGTCTTTGGCTTTGTTTGCTTTTGGGCAAGAGAAGGAATCCATAGGAACACGGGACTAATAAGGTCCAACACCTGCAATGGCTGTTACTTCTGGCAGCGATCTGCCTAATCCTCCTCTCTCCAAGGAAAGTAAGACACACTGTGAATGCTATTGAGGGGCAAGTGAGGTCAATGTTATTTGGGATCATGTGGATTAGAGGAATTGGGGGCTGCATGGCTTAGTCACAAGATCCTAATCACGCAGTATTGGTGTACCTGCAAAAGAGGTAGTCTCAGTCCTGCAAAAGAATCTGGGGCAGCATCTCATATGCAGAAATCTGCATATAATATGCATAAGTTTGCTATGCACTGCTGAGGACCAAGAGTATGAAGAACCCTAGCTGGGACTTACACAGGTTGTGTAAATGGGAAGAGCAGAACACGTTTCTAGGAGTGTTTCTCACCTTCACACACCCACTGCAGGACTGCTGTCCTGCTCCAGCATCACTCCGTACCAAGCAGGGCTCCTGCTAAGAGAGTCACTGCCTGATGCAGTGGAAACATTTTCAAAGAGCTGGACGAAACGTGAGCCTGGAAGATTATGCAGGGTAAACACATCTAACGAGACAACCATGAAATGTCCATTACATGCTGGCTTCCAAGGACTCACAGGGCCTCTTCCTCCACTTCCAGAGGAGTTTGCAGGAGAATCAAAATGTGATGTTTAGAAAGGAATATTTGCATCACAGACCAAGCAAAACATAAAACCTTCCAATGAGTTCATCTTTGTGCTCCTCTTGGATATTTTTGTTTCGGATTAGACCCGATGGAAAGGTCACTTTGAACCAAGAAAGCTCCCCTACAGAAATCATGGCAGATGCTGGAATACCAATCTGATTGTGCAGCTGTCAGCCCAAACCCAAGCATGTGACACTCTAAAAATGTTCAGATCCTGACAGTGCAATTCATTTCACTTCTTCTGTATGTTCCTCAAACGGGAATTTTTTCTATCACAGCTAGAGAAAGAGGAAAGCTTCTTCCTTACCTCGGAATATAATCCGTGCCACGGTCGTTTCTAGAATCTCTGAAGTGCTACATGTAGCACCTGTATAAATGCGCTGTACAACCTCTTGCTGTTGTACCGGTTTGCAGCAGAGGACCTCCAAGTGCTTTGCCTAGGAGGCAAACTGCTTTGCTGCGATTCCTGAGGGGAGAAACAGTAGCACTTGTGACATGCAGCAGCCATATTTTGAAATAACTTTGTATCTCTCACAGAAATTGTGTTTAATTGCCTGAAAATATTGGCCTTTAAATCCCAGTCAGAGTGTTTTCTACCGGCCTGAATGGTTCTCCCACTGGCAGAGCGCATTCAAACTGCAATAACTCCTTTTCTTTTCACTACAGGTAGCTCACTGCTGGTCTACAATACTCCATCCCACGCAGAAGCTTCCTCACGTCTTGCCACCAAAGAAGGTCAGTCCTTTGCATATAAATACCCCGGCTTCCTGTGCTCATGGAATGATTTTGATTGGATTAAAAGTAGGCCTTTTTTTACAGTGTACTTGGCGTGAAAACATTGTCATCTGTGCATACACTATCTATTTAAATTGGAATAATTCACAGTTTGGAAGCTCCACCCATGCCGAAAATCTCATCTCTGCTTCTCTGGCCGACAACGTGGCATGAAATTCCTATCTGTCATTTTCACACTTGGGTATTACTGAGTTGATGAGCTGATGGTGTGTTTTCTGTTCTTTGTGTGAAACAGTTTTGAATCTCAGATACACAGCGGAGATTAATACAGTATTTCTCTCTGAGTAACTCTGTAGATGAAGGCATCAGATCTTAGAATCATAGAATCATAGAACGGCCTGGGTTGGAAAGGACCTTAATGAGCATCTAGTTTCACCCCCTCCTATGTGCAGGGAAATCTCACAGTAAATTCCATTACTGAATAAAGACAACTCAGGTGCTCCAAAGCCACTTGTGAAAACCATGCAGATTAGAAGCTAATGCCATACTTTGAGCCCTGTCCAGCTTCTGAGCCACTTAAATATCCTCGGATAGTTTTTCTGGGTTTCCTTTTGCAGGCACAATCCTATTCCTTTTCCTCACTTTTAATAAAAACCTGGTTTCTCAGGGACAATGACACCGTGACAGTTGGTGTGATGAGTACGACACACATCCCTTGTCTTAGATAAGGTGGTGAGTCACGGTCAGACAGCTGACTTACAGAAGGCCAGTAGGGCATCAGAGTCCAAAAGTGTGGTTCCGTGCTCAGTAACAGGCCATGTAGGGCTGCGAGCCTCGAGTCCAGTCTTCCTTTCACTTAGCATTGAGTGCAGGAACTTTGTCTTTGTTCACTTAACAGTGATCAGTGCCTCCATTTGAAAAAACTTGAGTGGAAAGTGTGAAATTTCACATCTGCCATATGAGATAACCCACCCAGAAGCCGTGTGCTCTCGTTCTGAGACAGTTTCCTCACGCGGAGTGTGAACATTTCTGTGCTTTTCAGGAGAACGTGGTTTCATTGACAAACCACAAGTTTGTATTTCAGAACAGAGGGAAAAGGCAGAAAGCCTTTTATGTCAGCAGCTGGAGAAAGAGACAAAAACCCCATTTCACTGCAAGGCTACAGCAAGCTGACATCACATTTTTAACAAGCTTCTGCATGGTGTGTCTGGCTGCTGCACCAGCACTGCTCTCACAGCCAGCACTTCTCTCTTGTACCACGCTGCATTCCGTTCCGTTCCAACATCTGTCCTGAACCCTGAGCACAATGTCAGTGCTGCTGTTTGCAGCAGCCTCTTTTGTCCAGTACATAACCATCCACTGAGCTTTCTGTTCCCTGGCATGCTGTTCTCTCTTTATGGGGCAGGCATCAGTTGATAAAATGTGGTACGTTATGAAGGTGAAGCCATTCAGGCCCTTCTGTGACTGACTGCTCTGACCCTCACAGTCATCCATTTAAAAATAATACAAGCTTGGCTAGCTCCTATTTAAATAAAGCAGACACACGTGCACGTGCTCCCCCACAGCTTCCCCCATAAAGCACACATGCACATCCAAGACTGTTCTTTCTGTCTGAGGCCAGGTGATTGATAAACACAAAGGGAAGAAAGCAATGTTTTTCTTATTAAAGAGTAATGCTCCATGTAAAATTACCCTCCTCCGAATGTTTTGTACCCTTTGTCTTTCTAAGTTGGGTCTAGAGTAGCTTGAGCAGAAAGAAATTAGAGGCGAAAAACGTTCCTCCCCCTTCCTCCATTTTTACTGCCCTCAAGTGTGTTTCTTTAGTGCAGCTGACAGAACTTTGCATTTGATTTCTGTCAGCCAGGCATTTGTACTTTACATGGTACTTTCATCATATGTCAATAAAGGACTAAACACACCCATGGGATACTCAAATAAAAATCAGGAACTACCATAGAAATGCTGAAATCCCATCTTTTACGCTTCCATTTCTTCCTAGAGGGCATACATTTCCTTTACATTTATTTAATGTCTGAATACTGCTCTAAGAGAAACCAGCTCATTTCAGTTTAACCAATTCAGTGTAACTGATTCATGCTCCAAATATTATCAGTGAGATAAGATGTCAGGATAAGAGATGTGAACATGACAGGCTGACAGATAAGGAACTGGGAGAGCAGAGTCAAGTGTCTTGTCCAATATCCCAGAGGGAACTTGTGATGGACATAAAACTGGACATGGAATTCCTCAGCCTCTGTTGAGTCCATCAGACAAGAAGATTTTCTTTGCTTCCATTTAAGGCTGTTTAATGGGTTGTGCTCAAGATGGTGGTGAGAAGGAACTTCAAGTTCAAAATAACAATTCTTTTCATAAGTATTTTCTCTTGCTTTACCTTCTCATAACATTAATGTTTTGGGTTTTTTTTCAGTTGTTTTGTTTGTTTGTTTGTTTTTCTGTGTTTTTTTTTTAATTTTAATTTTACGTTAATGACTCTACTAATCCCGTGAATTTTTCTTCTCTCTACACCTGTGCATGAAAACAGACAAACAAATTTTTCTAACCACTCTCCCCTGAGGATTCAAACGCAGAGCAGGAGGAGGTGATGGAATTGTAAAATGCATGTCAGGAGCAGGAAGAAAATACTGTTTTCTTCACTCCTCTTGTAATTTTTCTTGCACGTTCTCTAAGAGCACACAGTTAATGCACGTAACCTGCTTGTGCAAATTCCAGGGAGAAATGCGTGTTCTCTGCATCTGCCCCTGTGCTCTATGCAACATGTGCCATTCCCACGATGTGAAAACCAACCCACACAGCAAAGAAAGTACGGCTGCAGCACAGACAGGTGCAGATGTTCCACCTGCTGGGGTGGAAGCTGCATATGGCTCTGCTCTTCCCCAGCTTGCTATGGATGTGGCAGAGCATCCCTGTGTCGTACAGGAACACAGGACACCACTTGAGCTGAGACCCGCCAGGCAGCACTGCTCTCACAGCTCTGGGTTTCGTGCTGCAGCTCTGCAGACACCACAGCTCTGACACATTGCAGCTGCAGGCTTTGATCCCTTTCTGTTTTCAGCCCTCTGCCCCCTTCTCTTCTGCATTGCCAGTTCCGTATACGTGTCAGAAGAACCTGTGGCACTGCTTTCTAAGGGTTAAACTGCTTTCATGGCAGGAACAGACACTGTAAATTTAGACAGCTTTAGTGCAAAGCATGTTCCTTTTGTTCTCAGATCACATAGGTAGAATCGTGGCTGTGTTCAAAGGAATCTTCTTGTTGCCCAAGCTCCTCGGTGTCATAAACACTCAAAAGTATGGTATTTAGCGTCATTGGTACAAATTGTCTTCAGCTGCCTTTGAGAAAGAAATTGCTCTAATGAAAATCACCAGTATTTTTTGGCGAGAGAACAATTTTCTGGAAAATGAAACGAGGTTGCTCTCGTTGCTGAATGGAAAGATTTGTGTCCCTCTCCAAGCACTCTGCTAGAGAGATGGTCTGTTTCATTTTCCGTGACTGTTTGGAGTAGTGACTGACGTACTGTAGGTACTGGGGACACTGGAGAAGAATCTGAGGCTGCATTATCTGCCTCGGTCCGTGGAGATTTTGAATTGCTCACCTTCAGAGTGCTGTCATTTAACCAGGTCTCCATAGGGAAATGGGAGGTGTATTCACATACAACTACATTTAGGAGACCAAAGAGTTGTGTTTTGTATAGTTGTGACTCTTCTGGCCTCAGGCCAGTACATCTTTAAAGCCTGTACTTACTTTTAAGCATACTGGGGTCTGCAGAACTGACATGCTTAATACTCAGGCCAAAGTGCTGTGGAGGGTTTGAACCAGGTGCCAATCTCTTAGCAGGAGTGCTGGCAGATTCCAGGGAGGAATCATTATGTGTTGATGTTAAAATTACATTCGTGAGAAATTATAGGAGCGTGGGGGTGTTTGCTTCCAGCTTACAGGATAAGGAGGGTCTCGTTGAAGGCTGGGCTCAACACAGGTCTTCATCCCTGCTCAGCCTATGGCAATGCAGTCAGCTGGAATAGCAGCAGATCGGGATGAGCCAAAAGCCTCATAAATCCAACCTCGACTCGGGCAACAGTCTGCCTCTGCAGAAGGGTACAGGAAAAGCCGATGCACTACTTTGAATTTCAGAGACGGATTTGTACATGAATACCTGAATGTAAGAGACAAATGTTAAGGAGTTAGTCTGTGGCTGTCACATGCTTATGTCTGTGTTACAAAAGTGCTTGTGGGATCACTGAATATTGCTGCTTGGATATAAGTTGTACTTGTGTATATTTTTTGTTCAGCTGTTGGCAGATTTAAAAAGACAATCAAACCCGTGAGCTCTGAACGTATAGCGTGAGTTTGGAGCCATGTTCATCATGAGCTCCTAAGGAAAAGCCTCCTGATTTTGGAGCATTTATAACATCTCACTTGTGCAAATTCCACAGTACCTCAAAAGTGAGTCCAAGCTGCAGCTTCACAGCAGCCTTCTCTTTCCCAGTCCTCTCTTTCCTAGAAGTTTCCTTTATGTTGGTAGAAACATTAAAACTTCACCACTCCCACTTTCAAATTTTGGGTAACAGGTTCAGCAGTTTTTGGGCCAGGATTGAGGGGCAAACAGCACAATTAGCCTGCTTGCACAAGCACGGTTCCCACAGGAAAACAGCCTGAAACTCCTGCATGAAATTCTTCCCTCAGAAAGGCCATTTTTCAGGTCTGAAAGGTTGCCACGTGAAAAATACTGACCACGTTTAGTGAACTCTTCTCCAAGTGTGTCAGCAAGGCCCCCAGCTCACAGCAAAGGTTACAAACCCTGGAGTTGTTCATGGCAGAGAGGGCAGTTGCAGCTCCGTGCCCTCTCAGCTGTGTGTGTGTGCATTTGTTGGTGATACCTGGGTGTTTGGTGGTGAAATACCCCTCACCCATTTTTAGCTCATGGCAGAAGAAGGGGAGGATTTTTGGTGCTTCTTTTAATGTGGCTGTGTGGCCGAAGCAGGGATTTATGATTTCAGGAGAGACAGTAGCTAGCGCTCTTGGATTTTTCTTTTTTCTTACTTTTTTTTTAATTGTTTTCCTTTGAAATTCCAGAGTTAGTGTTTTGTCTGCTTTCTCCCTGACCCTCTTCAGAGGCAGGCGTGTGTTTTTTCACCAGAAAAACTGGAAACAAAGAATCGTTGTCTTTAAGCTGTAGCAGGCAGGAAACCCAACTCACAAGGGATCACCCTGAGCCAGCGCTGTCCCAGAGTAGACTCCAGTTCTCTGAATTCAACCTGACAGCTTGTCTGGAGCACTTTCTAAGTAACCATTATCCTTCCTTTTCTCCCAGCAAAAGAGCTATTATTTTTTTGCCTAGGGTGCACTGCAAGCACTGTTTTTGCACATGTGTGTGGGGGTTACATGTTTGCTGGGGTGCAGTCCCTCCCACCGAAAGCTCTTGGAAGCACTTGGGCTGTTTCCTAAGACTAGAGTAAATGTATTTCCTGATACTGGGTTAAATGCTGTAAATGGGCATTTGCTGCAGAAATGCTTGCTGCAAAGCTTGTGCATGTCTGCTTTTCCCTTCCCTTCCCTTCCCTTCCCTTCCCTTCCCTTCCCTTCCCTTCCCTCCTATGCTGTACTGCTGTGTCGAGCTTTTTTCTCTGTGAATACACATTTCTTCTTAACTTCTCCATTTGTGTTTGTGCATTTTCAACACGTATATACTCCAAACACATCAACCATTCCCTTCCCCCCCAGTCAGATAAGTTCTGTGCCTGTGCAGCGCTGTTTGCAGAGTGATGCACATTAGTCTGTGTGTTTTGGATGAACATGTGAGTAGACGTGCAAGGGGCATCCACGACCATGCAGTGATGTGACTGCATGACTGCTCTGCAGCACGCCTGTCTGACGTGGCTCTTCATCAGCTCCACACGGTTCCATAGCATGTGTGTGTGTGTGTGTGTGTGTGTGTGTGTGTGACTGAGTGTTGGCTGAAAAGTGTCTGCTTTTCAGTGCTGGCTCAGGGAGGGATTCTTAGGACACAGCCTTCATCACGGGCTGCACACTGCGACTTCTGCTGCCGTTATTAAAAAAAAAAAAGCAACAACAACAGAAATTCTCACTGCTTCCTCCTTTTCTTTCTAACTTGTCTTTGTAAGCATTGTGTGGGTAACTCAGACATGAATCAGGAAGTTGCAGTGCTGCACAGTTCAGGGATGTTTTTCTAGCCACGCTCGCACAACTGGGGGCTGTCGCCTGCGACTCAAAGCAAACAGGGAACGACTCCAAAGCTGGGAGGCCAGAGCCCTCCAGAGTGGGGGAGTAGAGCTGCAGGCTCCAGAGCTGTGCAAGAGCCCCTTTGGTCACCCTTTGTAAATCCTGAACCCTCATTTTGTTCATGCATTCTGCCTAGTTCCAGTTCCTGGCTGATCCTGGGAAGAAACCAGCTTTGGACAAGGTGCTTAGATCCAAAGCTAAACCCAGAGTGGGAGTTACACTGGGAAAAGCTGATCTCTTTGATCTGTATTTCGCTAAAGATAGTCGTGCATAACAGAGCTTTTAGCTGCTTCCTGTGATTCTATTTGTGAATCCTGCTCTACACATGCATGCTCTGCAGCAGAGCTCTTATGTAAATCCAGCTGTCCTTTTAGTCCCTTCTCACTTGGTTTGAGGTGACTACTTCTCAAAAGGACAAGGTTGTTCCAAGTCTTGGCTTTGCTCTCTGTGTCAGTTTCTCTGTTTTGCAACAGGTTGATAGCAATGTAGAGCTGTTTGATAATTAAAAATATGTTTATTTGGTTTTCAAATTGTGAAATAATCAAATAGCCTGATAACAGAACTGCACTGAAGTTATTTTGCACTCAGCTAGTTGCTTCCCCTTACTGGAGAGACTTGGAATTACTTAATTCCACTTGCGATCCCTGTGATGGTGAATCTTTAGCAGAAGGAGCAAAGTTTCTGTTCCTGAAGTAGAAACAAATGAGTTTTGTGCTCAGAGGCACTGGAATGTCTTACATAATCATGAGAACAGTCATAGCAATGTTGGCTGCGAGTGACACAGTGTGACATATGGCATACATGCTAACTAATCATTTTAATTAGCAGAAATAGCGAATTGAAAATAATTCGGTGCAATTCGTACTGTGGGTGAGGTTCCAAGCTCTCCCTCATAGCTCATGCTTGGGTGTGTGCTATAGGGCTAAACATTGCAGGAAGGCAAGCACTGATGTGCTCTAACTGTTTGAATAGGTCACAGGACTCCTCACACTGCTCTGCTTCCTTCTTCACTTCTACCATCTTTGCCACACAGTGCCCAACCTCCTGCAGATGGAGCCTTACACCTTTGTCCTGAGAAATGCCTTGTGTAAGGAAATCTCATGCTGCTGACATTGTAAGGCTTTGCACCACATCTACTGAGCACTTAGCACTCATACTTTGAGCCTGAGTGGTCTTGGGAAGACCCTTGCTGACTCTCCAACTTTATGTTTGCTTCCACGATTTAAAACAGTCCATCTAATGTTCCTACGAGGACCTGGAGGTGTTTTTGGCTTCTTTGCCCCTCCAGAAACCCACAGTCTAGGTTTCTTCTCTCCAACTGGCTTTAAACACAGCTCCACCTCTTCAATGCAATCTCCAGGAGGTTGAATGATGGGAGCGTGAGGGCTGGGCTCTCAGCAGCTTGGCAAGATTTGCTTACATGTTTGGTTTGCAGCAGCAGTGGGTTTGTTCCCATGTGCCGACGTTGGGATTTTTCTGAAATGCCAGAACAGTGCCAGTCCCTGCCACCATGCAGCACCTCACCTGGGGAGGAAAAGCAGTGCAGTCCCATGCCCTCCTTTCTCTCTCTCTGTTAACCAGTTGTCACAAAACAGACCCCAAGTGGCCACTTTGATTAATCATGAGTCTGGATCCCCAGGGACACCTGGGTCTGCTTTCCCCATTTACAGATGCTAATTTAAATTCCAGCCACTAAGCCAGGATCTTTCTTCTTAGTGAAGCATAAGGACTCACTGCAGAGAACAGACTGTATTCTGTATGGAGAATCCCATGGATCCCATAGCCCACTTCAGATTTGCAGCCTTCTTTCCCCTGTTTACTTCACTGGAATTTGTAAGGCCAAATTCTGTCTGGAAATACATTACCCTTGTTTGAAGGTTTGCTCTTTAATACATCATTTCTTATGCAGTGGTTCCCTAGTGGCTTGTTCACTAGATTGCATTCAAACTTAAAGGTCTGCTCAGCCTCTGGGTCTTCCTTATGGTGTGGAAATTTGCTTGGGGATTTTAAGCCTTGTTTCCTAAGGAAGAGAGCCTGTGGGTGTCTGCCCATCCTTTCTGTCCCATAGCTATATATGAGCCTATTATGTCATTTAGGCTACAGGTCATCCAGAGGTATGGGGAACAGGAGCAGCACAGCCTACACACAGGAGGTGTGTGAAGGTGGAACCTGCCTCTTCTTTCCAACTGCAATGCCATGCTTCCTACATCCACACTGCACAGCTGCTCTCCTCCTCCCTGTCCCTCAGACTCACTCAGGGGATGCCTGAGACACACTCATCTTCTTCCCCAGGCCAAGTCCCTCCAGATAGCCTGGCTAGAAGCTGCAGGATTAGGATAAATAATTCATCTCCTGAATTTTTCTGGACAGCCTGCCTAATGGCCAGGCTTGACCTCTCTAATTCTGACATGTGCTAAGCCTATTCCCAGCAGACTGCTTCACCACCACATTATTTCTCATTGGCATCTAATTCCAGTGGGACCAGTAGACTTTGAAAGGGGGACTTGCATAGATGAGGATGAGAACTTCCAAATGGCGTGGAGGGTGGTGAGGAGAGATCTGGGGTGAGAGGTAAACAGATGGAGTTAGGAAAGGACCAATGCTGTGTGGTATGTTTCATACAGTGTGATTTCTGGGAAAGAAATTTCATCTGGTAACAGGCAGCTGAAGCCAAGGAAAGTGCGTTAATGCATGTAAACAAATAAAATGATATTTAACCTCCTTCACAGGCATGAATGTTTGCAAAGCTGTGAGATCCTTAGTTGAAAGGTGCTGTGAAAGTGCAAAGCATTATTAATATCCTTTACCTTGCTCATAATAGAGTATGCATTCATTCTAGGGAATTTCTGGACATAAACCAGACAGCTGCAGAATGACATTTCTTGAAAGCATCTATGATTTATTTTGTGCTCTTTAATTCCATTTTGTATTGAACACACATTTGTCATAGGACTGTTGCTCCACTGGGTCATTTGAGTCTAAAACAGACGGAGGGACCTGATCCCTTGCTGGGATAAATTTCCCCCTAGCTTCATTGTACCTATCTGCTGATTTACACCAGAAAAGAACCTCAGTCCAAATCTTTTAATTGAATTTCCATAGCTCGGCAAGTTTTGGTGTAAAATCCAAGTGATTTTAATGACAGATAAGGCTCTGCCTGTAACTAACTGTCTGGCTGCAGTTCTGTAGAAGCTCTTCAAGCCACTGGGCGTCAGGTCCTGGGAACGAGATTGTTTTTGCAGAAACTCGAGTCTCTGGATAGGTTCCCTGGCTCTGCCTTTTCCATTTTGCTTTAAACACGTTCAGCTTTAGAGTCTGGCCTGGAAGCAGGGAGGGCTGATGTGGTTCTTTCACGTTGCACGGATTTTTGTGAAAACAAAACAAAAATAGCTGAGTGGATTTGGAATTTTTTTTTTTTTTTGAGAAAGAGTTGGAAAGCTGCAGGAGCTGAGTGAACACGGTGTTTCAATAGCAATGCCTTGCAATCGCTGCTACCTTTAACCCTCCTCACGTTTGGGAAGTCACAGTCGTAACTCAGCTCTGGCCTAACGACCCAAAGTGTGGCTGTCTCTGCCCACGCATGACTCCACGATCCAAGCTGTACATGGGAAACTGAGGCAAAGGGACTCGTCCAAGGGACACTAAGTCTGGATTAAACCTCTGCTCAGCCAAATGCATTCTGCCCTTCCAAGCCAACATTTAAGGACTAAAACGTGCACTCAAGGAAACCCATTCAGAGGGCTTTGAGTGATAATTTGGACAGGCTTAGCCAAACTTACCTGGAGGACCGAGCCTTGATCCTTTGCAACACAAACAGCCATAACAGTGCACACCTGGTCAGCATGTCTGACTGTGATACTGTCACTTAATATTGACAAATCCTCAGGAGATGCATTCCACAACACTTTGAGCAAAGCATCCTCCTCCTCAGTGACAGAGTTTCTCCATCTGGAAGAGGAGGAAGATGATCATCTATCCAGATGATGGTCTATTTGTTTACTGGAAACATGCTGATGCAAGTGAATTGACCAACCCACCCATGGCCCCTGGTTCCCTTCCCCCCTTTTCTGATCCAAAAGAATCAGAGAAAGTTGAGAATTTTCCAAACGAGTTCTGTTACTTTGCAGAAAGGATAGTTTTCCCAACTTGTAAATTATTTTTCTGTTGAAAAATTGTTCTCTTTCTTTTCACAGGCTCGCCATTTAAGTGACATTTCCATTACAATTACATAATAGCAAAGCTTTTTGATTGAGCAAACAAAAAAGTACATTAGCATCTCAATCTGGAAATTTCTGAGGTTTTGCCTTTCTCTCTCAACTCAAAACTTCTACGTTTCTTTCAAAATATTTCCCAAAACATTTCTCTAATAGCTCTAGTTGTAATACTTATGAAAAACATCCCAGGGGAGAAATGAAAGTCAGAGTCTGGCTGCAAAGAGGACATGGGAAAAGCCAGTGGTTGCTTCAGACCTCATCTCTGCTCTTCTGATTTCAGCCACTGATAGAGCAGCAGCCTGAGCTCCGGGCGCTCTCATGACTCTCCAGCAAGGAAAATCGTATCAATAGCAGCTTATTCACAACAGTGATAGCTGCTGAGGGTTGAGCTGGGGATGAAGATCCCTGGCAGTGCCCAGCTGAGTGCCAGCTTACAGCCTTGGGAGCAGGGATAAGGCTGGGGTGCTGCCTCCCTCTTGCAGAGATGTCCTGTCTCACTCTTTGTACCAGGCTGAAACCGTAGCAGTTTGTTTTTCAGCCTGATCTATTTGCAGTAGGGTTTGTGGTTTCTAGTAAAAAGGGGGGGGGGAAAGAAAATAAAAAGAAGAAAAAAAAAAGAAAAACAGGCACACGAAAAGAGTTCTCTTCCCCCCACTCCTCTCTCTTCCCTCCTCCCATTTCTCTCCCTCTCTCCCCCTTCTCTCTCCCGTCCCCTCTCTGTTTTCCTTTTCATGCCAATAACTAGAAGTCTGTAATTTCAAAGCTGCAGCAGCTTTCCCAGCGCCGTGAGGAATGTGTGAGCGCTGTGCTGTGCCTGCAGGGAGCTGTGCAGCGTGGCATGGCGGGGCATGGGGCAGTGCCAGCTGGGAGCTCAGAGGGACCTTCTGAATTTCACCCAGAGTGTGCCATTTATCTTTTTCCTTCTTAAAATAGCCTCTTTGCTGTGTGTGTCAAGTCCACGGCCTCCCCGGGTTTTCGAGCTGCCATCTGTTTTTGTGGTTCATCTCATCCTCCTGTTCTGTTTCTGTCCTGAGAAAGGAGGCCTCTGGGAGGACATAAGTTGCGCTCTGAACTCCACCGAATGCAGTGGCTGTACTTCATGTTAGAAGGTGCCCCATTCGAGCACTGCCCAAACAGCCAGTCCCAAATGTTGTATTTACAGCCTGCTGTCTTTGTGTGAAGGCCACAGGAGCACAGGAGGTGCACAGGAGAGGAAAGCCAATAGTGTGTGCATAATAACAAGTGTTGAGACCAAGGTACAAAGATAGATTCTTGAGAGTTTTCTGGGAAGAGTTGATTTCAACCCGTCTGTGCCTGTTGTCTTTTGTCATTAGATCCCTCCTCCTATGATGCAGTCAGGAGAACAGGATGGGGCAGTAATATGAATTCTGGCCTCACCAAAAGTAAGTTGCCCCAATGCGAATCACAAGTTCTGCAACGGAAGATCAAAATGAGACTGTGGGAAAGATGGACATGGTTGGCTTGTGATGTGAGCATCAGAATGGTGGAGAACTTGGGAAGAGTAAGAGCCAGTATGACAAAATTCTGGTGTCATTCTTTCAGGGGCTGATGCAGGCAGCTTGGCAGGTTCTCAGAGATCCTTGGTGCTTTGCAGAAAGCAGTCAAGCATGCAGCCAGGGCCCCTCCTGCACGAGCTGCAACTCACACCACTGCTTTTGTTTCTTACTGTGTTTGCTATATCCCTGAGTTCACAACACTCCTTGGGTCATGGGCTGATAACTCACTGGAAATAGCAGTTCTCTGTTTCTATAGACTCATTCAGGCTCACATAGCCAGATGATACCGAGCCACACATCTCCCTGCCCCCACTGCCCCATACAGCAGTGCAAGGTGGACACATCTGACTCTCAGTGAGATGCTATGGGGTGCAAATCAAAGCAGCAGAACCCAGCTGTCAGATCACACCTCTTTGCTTTGCAGCTTTGTCAACCGTGTGCATTCTAAATGTGACGAGTCCTCAGTTATGGTTTCCTGTTAAGAGAAATGATACGAAGAGGAGGAGCAGATTTAATGCCAAATTAATTTATGGAAATGGCTGTGATATTTTCAACAAAATATTTGATTTGGTAAAACCAACTATTTTTGCCTTAGGAAGTCAATTAAAATGGAGATCACTTTTCCAAAAATTACTGAAGAGGTTCCCACATAAAAAAGTCAAAATTAATACATTTTTAAAAATTCAGTTTTTTTCTTTCAAACATGCACGTGGATGAGAATGGAAGTTATAATGAGACAGAAAATGGATAAGGTATCTACATCGTATTTTCCTTGTCTAGTCTGCATATTTTCATTTTACAGTGACATTTGTAATTTCTAGTGAACCCTCACGTTTTTTATAGGCTTAGAAAATGTTTCCCATCTCAATCACTATTATTTCCATTAGATCTTGTTCTTGCCTTTCTCCCTGTTCATTCTTCCCTCTCTGTTCTAGTAAATAATGTCAGATCTCTCCCTGGTTTTACAGGTCCTCCTGTTGCAGGGACACAAAATGTGAACAAGACAACAGAACAGCAACGGCCCCAGCCAGGTAACTGTCGGATGTGCCATCACTGCATTTGCTAAGTAACTGTATTTTGTACTGGGCTGGGAAAATAAACGTGCCCAGCAACAACAACCATGGACACAGGAAAAACTTGCAAAGCCCTACAGGGAAGTCTCAGAACAATGAGTCAACTGTGATCCAGCATTGACAGCAACTGTCCCAAACTGTTTCTGTTTTACTGCGTTGTCCTTCCCCATTCAAAAGAAACATCCTTGTTTCATCTGAGTCACATGCAGTGCCCAGCAATTGCATCTTCTTTGAAGCAACATGATATGCAAGGCAGTTAGAAGCATGCAGCTGTTCCTGCTGCAGCAGTGGAGTGTTTGCTCACTGCCTCCTCACCTCTTTTGCAGTGATGTCCAATGGAAGCATCTCTGAACAGAATCAACAGGGCTTCCCAAGAGTCAAAGGAAACCAAATAAGAAAAGCAAACCCTGCTGGACAGCAAGCAGTAGTGTTTCCTGCTTGTTTCCCAGGGGGCCTTTGAAAACCTAAATACCACCTTCTCTGCTTTGCACAGCTGCTTTCTATCCTTTTTTTTTAGGGGGTTGGTTCTTTTGGCACCAGTTCAATCCACGAGCAAATGCTGTAGATCGAAATCACCAAAACCAGAGAGAAGCAAAGGAGAAGTGTAGACATTAGGGCTGAGGAGGCCCCACAAAAAGGGAAGGAATTCATTCCTAATAAATGCATTGTGGAGTTTTCAAGAAACACTCAGCCTCATTGGAGCCAGTGATAAAACTCCTGTTACTCTCATTTGTCTAACGTCCCTGTTTGCCTCAGTAAGAGAGAGCTGGGAGAACATTTCATTGATCTCAGAGGGAAGCAAGCTGGTCTGTGAACAAGTGAATTTGAAAATCTTATCTTCTGACCAGTTATTTCTATTAGAAGAAATATATTTGCTTCTGATCTGTTTCTTCTCTACTTCCCCACGCTTGTATTTCTCAAGCAGCTGAATGTTGTAGTTGACACTTAAGAGTAGGGTATGGCCAAAAGATTATGAACTTTGAAAGCTGGCAAGTCTGAACCAAGTTAGAACCAAGGTGCCATTTTGGATTCTATGAATAAATGATGGTTGATTGTTAAAAAGAATTAAGGTCAGGTCTACTGCACTGCCTAGGAGAAAAGGCAACACAAGTGAAGAAAATCAAAAAGTGAACTGGTTTCTAGAATGGAAAGTAATGAATTTTTGTTTCTTCTAGATGAAACTTTCATTAAGATAGCTTTTGTTGTTGGCTTTTTTTAGATCCCTATCAAATCCTGGGGCCCACCAGTAGCCGTCTTGCCAATCCTGGTGAGTTCTTCTTTGAATTCTGCACCCCTGTTGTCGTTTCCTTGTGATGTTCTGCTGCTGTGTGTACTGGATGAGTAGGTGATGTCAGCTTTTGGAGTTGGCTATAAGGACCACGAATCATAGCAGCTGATGTCTCACAAGTACTGGATGTTCATGAAGTTGGACTGAATTAGTGGGAGTGATTACTATAAGCACTTTGGACTGATACTGCTTGTTTACTGTAGGAATGTCTGAAGGAAGCAGCAAAGAAAACATCCTTATAAGGTTTATTACCTTTAATGATAGTGTAACTACACATAATAAAACTAGGAGTCATCTCATCTGAGAAAGAAATAATCTTACATAACTCCGAAGAAGTCTTTCTATAATTGGAGAGAAAACTGTAGGTATCCAGAGCAATACCTATGGTAAAGAGAAAGCAACTAAAATTTGAAATACGCTATGTCAACCATTCAGTGAAAAGCTTTGCAGAACAGTATGCTCGGAAAGAGACCTGTTTATGAATAGCTCAAAGATTTTAAGGCCAAAGGCGACCATTATGAAATTTAATCTGACCTCAAACTCATAAACAGAACAAAGGGTTGACTAATTTGTTTGCTGGGAATCGTTTATCCATTCCTACATAAGACTTTCTAAGGCTTGAAGGAGCAGTTCCCAGTAAAGATCGAGATAGTCCTTCTGTTTCCTGCCTTTGTCTTTGCTTTTAAGCAGGAAGCACAATGTCATTTCCCTTCCTCTTTGGCTTGCTTCTTGCAGGGAGTGGGCAGATACAACTGTGGCAGTTCCTCCTCGAGTTGCTGTCAGACAGTTCCAACGCCAGCTGTATCACGTGGGAAGGGACCAATGGGGAATTCAAGATGACAGACCCAGATGAGGTGGCACGGCGCTGGGGAGAACGCAAAAGCAAGCCCAACATGAATTATGACAAGCTGAGCCGAGCCCTTCGATACTACTATGATAAGAACATTATGACCAAAGTGCATGGCAAAAGGTATGCCTACAAATTTGACTTTCATGGCATTGCCCAGGCTCTCCAGCCTCATCCCACTGAATCGTCAATGTACAAGTATCCATCAGATCTCTCCTACATGCCTTCTTACCATGCCCACCAGCAGAAGGTGAACTTTGTACCCCCACACCCTTCTTCTATGCCTGTTACATCATCCAGTTTCTTTGGAGCAGCCTCACCTTATTGGACCTCCCCTGCTGGAAACATTTATCCCAACCCCAACGTTCCTCGCCATCCCAACGCCCACGTATCACCACACTTGGGCAGCTATTACTAGATGTGTTTATCTTCAAGTGGCCTTAACCAGTCTTGTTGGACCTTCTTTTTTTTTTTTACATCTGGGATTTTTTTGTTTTGTTTTGTTTTTCTGGGGACCCTTGACGGATAATTGTGGCCTTTCTGGGACAGAAGTAAAACTGGATATTGGCTATTCCTGAATCAAACCTTCTACTTTTGTAATTTTGCCTCTTGTGTCCTGAACTGAGAGATGGATGCTTCTTTGGGCCAGTACTCTGCATTTTTCTTTGTTTTTTTAATGCTTAAATCCTCCGTAGGAATCGACTATGAAGATTGTTCATCGTTACCTGGAATGACTATTAGCTTTTTGATGAAAGATTATTTTTAAGAATTCAAAGCCGGTTGACAAGACATAGATCCAACCGTGGGTCTTAGGAAAACATGACTACAATTATTTTCTCGCTTTGGAGAGGGTAGGCAATTTGACTACAGAGTCAGGAGGACCTTGGGCCACAGGGGACTACAACTGGAATCTTAGCTTTAAGGCAGATGAGGATTTTCACCCAACTGGAAATAAAAAAATATATATATTCATATATATATATATATATATATATGTTCATGCATATTTTAAGAAGTAAAGGGCATTGAAGGAAATTTCTAGGCTGTACAACTTCAGTAGACTGTGTATTAACTCCAGAAACATCAGAAACCAGAACAGAAAGTAACTTAATGTCGTGCACATACATTCTCTGAAAGCAAAAGTGAAGTAAGAGAGATGACAGCAGGTCCTCGAGCTCTGCCAGAGCCTGGGATCGCCAACCGCTACCGATTCGCGAACGCTGTGCGTTTGTCAGACCGCCATCCAAAGGGTCAACAAATCAGAAGGCAAATTACTGTATAAATTATGCAGAGTTATTTTTCCCTATATCTCACAGTTTTAAAAGAAAGATGAACTAAAACGAGTTGACCTCGGTCACAAATGCAGGTTTGTTTGGTTTTTTTTTTTTGTTTTTTGTTTTTTTTTTTACTGTCAGCTCAGTTGTTTGTGGGTTGTTTTCTGTTTTTGTTTTTTTGTGTTTTTTTTTTGTTTGTTTTTTTAAATGTAATTTGTACATCTTTCCAATCTGTACATTTGGGCTGTAGCTTTGTACTTTTCGCTAAAAAAAAAAAGAAAAAGAAATAAGACGTGAGTAATGTATCTGTTGGAGATAGCCTAGGTCCTGCAATGGGATTCATAATGGTCCCCAAACTAGCCAGAAACCTCCCAGATTTCCTGAGTCTGTCTAGGGTAGATGTTTTTCTTTCATTAGCTTGTCATAGTTGTTTGCAAATTAACTCCATTTAGCTAACATGTTTCTCTTGAAGCTGATTGAAAACATTCATTGCAATTTTAAAGCGACTGTTTCAGTTTTTTGTGATTATTTTTCACCAAAATCGTGAACTTTGGAAACATTTTATCCACCTCACAGAGAAAATTATCAAACTTCCCAGCACATCTTTTGGTGTGGCGTTCCATTTCCATTTCAAACACTGGTCGATTTTCTACCACCTCTAATTTTGCATGTGCTGATTTGATGATCCGCAAATGGTGGTTTAGTGCCATAAACAGAAGGGTAAACCACAAACAGTTCTGTTTCAGAACAGATGTCTGTAGGGGGATCAGACCTACATGTACAGCCTGTTAGCTAACTTGTATTAATTGGCAAACAATTAACAGGATCAGAAATATCTCGTCTAGACAAAACCTCCAGGACTCTGTGGGTGCAAGATTTGGTCCATGTGCATCCGATTGCAGGATGAAAGCCTGAATCCAGAACATCAGAGTCTGCTCATAACTTTAACCAGAAGCACTGATGCTGTTATTTAACAGAAAGGAGAAATAAGGTGGAGCTGATCCGTTTGGGTCTGAGTGCTTTTGGGATGTTTATAAGCAACGTTACCGCAATAATCGCAGATTTTAACGATGAAGAAATTACCCGTGGGAACGGGGCTTTTGCTACTATATATATGCAATGTACTTTTTGGATATTAAAATATATATAATTTTGCAAGTAATCTTGGTGTTTTTTAAAAAATGTATGAAGTGTTACGATGAAATAGTTGTATGAAGAAGATGATGTAAAAAATGTGACAAAATAAATGGTGGTTTTCTTCTCGAAGGCATCATCTTGTCCCACTCTCTCCCTCCTCTCTCACAGCTGCTAACAGAGCATCAACGTGCATCTAAATTACATCCAGCTAAAAGAAAAGCAAGAAATCTCCATAGTAGCAGCAATCACCATCCTTGTCTCTGTAAAATAATATTGACCTCTTATTCCAGAAAACTGGATCTAATTTAGATACTGAAGCAATCAGAAACATAGGCTCCATCTTTTGTCCATGTGGAGAGGGGGAGAGAGAGAGAAATGACAGAACAGCCGAGGCACGAGGTGCAGTGTGTGGTACGAGGGCAGTGGCAGAGCCGGAGCAGATCCACGCTCAGTGCCACAGCAACGGCATCACAGCCCTGTGCTGAGCGCTGGGACACGCAGCCACAACCAGCTAACAGCATCTCCTGCTCTTCAGTCCTCAGGGTGCCCAGCCAGCCGCGGCAGAATGCACATATAATGCAGTGTGCGTTACCGGCCCGCCTGGCTGCTCACGTTTCTCACCTGTCCCCAAGCCCAGGGAAATCCAGCGCCCCGAAGCATTGCTGAGGTGGAGGAGGAGGCTGAAAAAACAAGCACTGCCAAGGAATCATCTGACTGTGTCTAAAGGTCAGGCAAAGGCACTTCCTGTATTTTTTCAGACGCACGGTGGTCCTCAGAGATAGCTTGATCTTTCTGCAGATTTGATAAACCCTTGGAAATACATAACTGCACAACTGCACCATTTCCTTCCTCCACACACAGCCTTTTGTTGCTAAGTTTCTGCTACAATGGCTTTCACCAGTTTGATTAGCAGCAGCTCTGAAAAAGAGCCGTGTTAAGTGGTGTGCTCTGCCACCGCGGAGCTGCTCCTTTGTGTATTCAGCCATACTTGCTCAATTGAGTCATAAGAATGAATGTTTTGTTGCTTATCTCTATTGTTTTTCACTTCAGCTCAATCCGCATTCATCAGTAGAAATATCAAGTGCTTTCTTCTAACACAACGTACCTGCCCAGCTGAAAGCAATAGGAAAACTGGAGACTAAGTTTGCACCAAAAACACCTAAAGGCAGAATCTGAAGGCTCTCAGAGTACAACAGTGCCTTTGACGGCAGCATTTGGTCAGCAGCATCCTTAGAAAAGAAGAAAAAGGCTTCTGAAAACGATCATTGGGGCAGCATCTTTCTGACTGCTCAACTTGCGGCATTTTAAAGGAGCTCAGCTTGAGATGGAAGGCGATCTGTGGTGCCCGCAGCTCAGCTTCTTTTGGTCTCTTTTCATCCCCTGTGGCTGATGCCAATCTTTACTGGTATTTGCTCATATTTAGCATTAGGCAGAGTTTGCTGCCCACTGCAGGCTGCATTCTCACCTTAAAAAAAAAAAGAAAAGAAAAAAGAAAAAGAAAGAAAAAGAAAAAAGAAAAAGGAGAGAGATGAGAGAGATCTTACAAAGAGATGCTGGAGCACAAAGATCTCACACCGGTGTGCCAGACTGACAGTGGCGGGATTCTTCCCGCGTACCTTTCAGCATTTTCATAAGATCTGAATAGTTTGCAAACCTCAGGTGGAGAACCAATGATAAGAAACGGAGCGGAGTGATCCGTGCGCATCCCCGGCCAGCAGGCTGAGCGCCGTGCTGGAGGCTCGAGGGATGATAGCAGGGAATCTCCCCTCCCAACGCCAACAGGGGCAAAACAAACCAGGGATGCGACGGTACCGAAACCACTTTCTGCTTTTCCCGGGAGGACGGGGTCGATGGAATTCAAGCATTTCGGGCTTCGATCAGAAAGTTTACATAAACGGATGGTTGGGATCGCACGACCGCGAGCCATGAGGCAGCCGGGACGGCAGAAACTCCGCACGGAACTTCAAAACCCAGAGCCGGGCAGGAAGCGCCGCTCCCAGGGAAATCCCAGCTCATCTGCGGCGCTCGCGGCGCTGAGCTGCGGAGCTGCAGCGGGACGGAGGTCTCGCGCCTCGGGAACGCGCAGCAGCGCAGCACGAGGCGGAGGGGCCGCGCGGAGCGGCTCGAGGCCGCCGCCGAGAGGCGGAACCGTCGACGGTCGCCCGCACCTCCGGAGCGGCCCTGCGCAACAGGCTGCCGTCCGGTGAGCGCCCGCCGAGGGCCCCCGGCCCGCCCGCCGCCCTCAGGTGCCCCGTCCCGCAGCTGCCGCGTGGGGTGAGCTGGGGCCGAGCCCCGTGGGAGCCACGTCGGGCCGAGAGAGCTCCGCGCGTGGGAGGGGCGGGCGGCTTCGGGCGCCCGCACACCGCCCTGCGGCAGCGCATCGCCGGCGCCTCGCGGCGGCTCCTCGGTGAAATGGAGCGGCCGCGCGGAGACGCACAGCCGCAGCCCCGAGGCGACCTGCCCGGCTGCTGTTTGTTCTTAGCGGGGAGCAGCCCGCACATCCTCCCAGCCCTCGCTTTGGTACCACCTCTGCGCTCAATAGCAGGGAATGAGGTCTACCGACGCTCCTGCGAAGCGGCTAAATACGTCCCGCTGTCAGAGCGCGTGCCCAAAGAAGTCACTCCGTGCGCTACGCTCTGCGTAGTAAAAAGAGGGGCGCTGCCAATCAATTCTTGCCTCGCGCTTTTAAGATCGCTACGGCAGCGCGGGGCAGTGGCGCCCCCCAGCGGCCGCAGCGCAGAATGCAGCGGCGGTCCCGCAGCTGTGCGGCGCTCGGAGCTGCGGGCCTGGCGCGGGGTGCGTCACGCAGAGCGCGAGGGATTCGATGCTTTCTAGCAGCCCGCGGGTGGAGATGCAATGAGATTTTCCCGTTTCCAGCCTCACCAGCTCACCCGGCTCCCTGGAGCGGGGACGGTTTCTGTCTTGATCGTGCAGCAGTGTGTGCAAGTTGTAAGCTTTGCCAGGCAGATGCTTCCACCACAGGAATGTCAGCTTGGCCCCAGGAACGCATTGTGTGCTCTCACAGCTGTGCAGAGAACGCTTTCAGCTTCCTCTCTGCAGTTGCAGTGAAGCCATCCCAGGGCTGTATTTGATTCAGGGTCGGTGTCACTGCTGTCACAGCAGCTCCGCAGCATCAAGCTGTAGGCAAAGATTCAATGGAGGGTTGGGAACTCACCCCGTTTCCCCCATCCCTGTGCTGGCAGGGTGCTGCTCATGGCCTGTGGTTTCCCTCTGTGTGGGGAGCAAGAAGTGCACCAGCACTGTGACGGTTCCAGGCACTGCTGGATCAAAGGGGGCAAAGAATGAGAGAGGGAAATAAAAGCTCTTGCCAGCAGAATCCACATGTGCGTAACCACATCAGCAAGCTGCCTGGGGAGAGGAAGGAGGCTGCGTCACCTCAGCCACTCTGATTTGTGCTGGGGCTGTGCACACTGCTGACTTGTTTATGGGGGAGTATCTGGGTTTACAAGGCAGCACGAACAGCCAGGAGTGATGCTGTGAGTTTGCTAGCCGTGGTGTGCCACATCAGCACAGCGCGGATCGGTCTGCGTATCCAAACGGTTTGCCAAGGTTTGTTTCATTGTTGTTGTTTAGGAGCTTCTTCTCACCCATTACTACCAAGGGGTGTGTGCAGACAGCTCATAGCACATGTTTACTGAAAGCAGTTATTTTAATTCATGGCCCTTTCTCCAGCAGCCAGCAGGACGCCTTATTCATTTGCCAGCAGGAGGGTGAATCTATTTCAAAATGATTGAAATATTATGCACAGCTTGAACGAATGTTTAAAATAAATACAGTAGAAGAAACATGTTGTTTGTGAAATGAGAAGATAAATTAAGTTTAGTGCAGACACATTATTCCCAAGCTTTGTTGCTTGGCTAATGCTTTCACAGCTAAGCCCTCTTGGCCTTCATTCAGCAGTAAATACATGGTCTGACTTCCTTCCCTAAAGAGATGGCTTTGCTCTGTACCAACGAGGCTGATGGCCTCCGCATTGTATTCCACAGTTGTTTCTACCACCGTACGGACAGACAAATGGACAAATGGAGGGAGAGGAGAACCGTGAGGGTTTAGAAAAGAACACTGTGGAGATGCGACAACGAAGTGCTGTCACAGGCAAAGAAACCCGCCTTTGTTTCCAGTATCGGGGCAGCGGTTCCCTCCACAGCCACTTCTGCTCAGCAAGATTAAATTTATTTTCATCCTCTTAACTGAACTTTCTTTTAATGGAAGTAGAGGTGACAGCCCCCAAAATAGATTTCCTATGGAGTCTGTCCTGGGCGGCACTGCATGCAGGGTGTCTCCGATAACCTTTTTTTCCTGCCCTGGGCCTTTATCTCTCAAGTGACACACAGCCCTCTCTGGACACGAAGAGGAAATCCCCACTGCTGCTGGGCTCTGGGTGGCAGCCAGAGGGAGGGTGGCTCCTTCCCTGGGTCCCCAGTTTGGTTGCCTACGATCCCTATCCATGTGAGCTTGGCTCAGCCATGGCCCTGCCAGCCTGGGGTCTGTCCCAGTTGAGGCCATGGCCGGTTCCCCCTCTGCTGTGCTAAAATGAAAGAATGCAACCATCTCCCCTCCGTTGGTGCAGGCTGCAGGGCGAGCAATTGGGGAAGGTGTGACTGTCAGAATAGACTAAACAGATAATTATCCTTCAAGTGAGATGTCTTCTGTTTGAGTTGTGGTAGCACTTAATACTTTGTAGACATCTGTAGTGGCAATGCAGAGTCACTGCCTGAAGCAGTGATGGGGCACCTGGTGGGAAGGCAGGGCCAGCCCAGGGCAGCTCAGGTGCATGCAATGCACTGAGTGATGGAAGGGCTGCAGCCAGGATCCACCCCTTCCCAGCCCTCATTGAAGGGCTGGCAGTGGAGGTGGGGGGATTTTTGGGGGGGATCCCTGCCTACTTGAGGCCTTCTAAAGGTAAGCAGCTTGTTTCCTCTATTTTTGTGCTTATGGCTGTTGTGTTTAAGTAAGTTCTGGCTTGCTGTATCCTGAGGCTTTGCTACTACATTGTCATTGTTGCATTTTCCAGTGTGTTACAGTCTTACAACACTGAGTAACAACTTAGACAGAGATCAAAAGCACAGAAAGCAGCATGGTGACTTGGAAGCTTGGAAGAAGCTGAGGGTTTTGAGAGGGCTTCCCAAGGGCAGTGCCTGGAAGGGCATCGTTTAGAGACCCCTTGCAATGTGGAGGATGCACACTGCCTCTTGGGTGGACACTTAAGGAGTGTTTGGTGACTCTTTTCCTTCTCATTTACATCCATTTACATAGCGTTCATAAATGGAAAGAGGATTCCTTCCTGTCACCTCCTTGTAGAGACAGATTGAACCTTGCATATGGATTTTTCTCTATTGTAAAGACTGCATTCCTACTTTACTTGGCACTGTTGTGTGCCAGGCAGGGCAGTGGGCAGCAGCTGCCTTTGTTGTTGAGAGCCACAGGTGCTGCATTGATTGTGGCTGTAAAATGCTTTTTACAGCTGGCTGTGTTTGCAGGACTGCAAATTCCACACTCCTAAAGGTTTGGGCAAATCTGGGAGTGACTCTGAGGATTTGTGCTGGCAGTTCCAGCTTGCCATGCAGCCCTGTGCAGTAGTTGTGGTGGGTGATGAGAACAGAGCTTTCTGTGCTGCTCTTCCAAAGCGAAGAGGGATTTAACAACGATGCACTGAAGAAAGACTGAGACAGCTGAGAAGTGGCTTTTAAAGTGCTTTAGTGACATCACTGCTCTTAACATTGTTCTTTGTACAGAGTGAGAACCTCACGTCCCATCCTACAGATGGCAAGTTGGAAATACATACCAAAGTGATTTGTTCTGAACCACCAGAGGGGCCAATGCTCCACTGGGACTGAACTCCCTTGGCTCCCAGATCCCTATTGCTACACTCAGTCCATTCACAATACTGTTGTGGTTATTTGACCACTTAGTTGTGCTTTTCTTTTTACAAGCCCTCCTGTATTTAAAAAGATACATCTGTTTTACCGGTGTTTAGAATAGATGGTCTGAATTACATCACTGAGAAGAGTTCCCAGAAAAGCTCTCGCTCTGCTCCTATCACTTGAACTCTCAGCAAAACAACTTTGGGGGGGCATCAGGAGACCAAAAATATCGGACTGTGAGGATATGGATGGAAGTCACCAAAAAACTTCTGAAGCTTTTCACTGCATTTGAAACCTAAATGCCAAAAATGAAAGCAGGGGAATGTACTCCTAGTTACCAATGAGCTGGAACTGTCTGCTGTAGAAATGCATGTTCTGTTTTGGTGAGGTGAACCATGTGAAACTGGATGCGAAGATCTTTTGGTGGGGGCTCCTGAGCACCTTTGCTGTGTGTAATGGCAACGGTGAGGCACAGCCTGAAGCAGTGATGGTGACCTGGTGGGAAGGCAGGGCCAGCACAGGGCAGCTCAGGTGCATGCAGTGCACTGAGTGATGGAAGGGCTGCAGCCAGGATCCACCCCTTCCCAGCCCTCATTGAAGGGCTGGCAGTGGAGGTGAGGGGATTTTGTTGGAGATCCCTGTGTACCTGAGGCCTTCCAAGGGTGAGCAGTTTTTTTCCTTTATTTCTGTGCCCACAGCTGTTGCACTGAACATATCCTCACTTGCTGCAGCCCAGGACTTTGCTGCTATGCTGTCATTACTGCAGTATCCATTGTGTTACAGCATTTCACTGTGCTTTTGTTGCAGCTTCAAAGAAAGGCCTTGTTGGTGTTTGTGTTGTGGGTTATTCCAAAGATGCATCTCGTGCTGGGAAGCTCCTCTCTTCCCCCAGAGGATTGCTCTCCCCCAGATGTGCTGCAGTCTGTGTGTTCTTCACCTCCCCGCTGTGCTTCTTTTTCCCCTGGCCAGTTGCCTTCTGAGATGTCTCAGTATCACAGCAGCTGCCTCCCGGCAGAAGTGGGCAGAGGGGTATCAGGAGGATGAGGTGATTAAGAACAAGCTGCAATGTTCCTTGTGTCTCATAGCAAGTGTCTGCTTGTGCTTGTTTTCACTTTCCATTTCCATTTGGTGTTTTCCCTCAAGGAATCAAAACCTCTCACAGAAGAGAACTCTTCATGATGTTGGTGCAGGAGGGTGGCATAGGCTCTGTCTTCAAAATCCCTTCCTAAACACGTGCCATCCCTCACTGTTCCATTTCTATAAATACGTCAGCTCAAAATAAGAAGGAATTGTTTCAAAATGTTCAAAAGTGCTCAAGAGGTCTGGAGCCGAAGGGTCTGCATCCACAGAGGGCTTTGGCAATGAGAGATGTGCATTTCTGGTGAGGTTTTGACTTTAAAGTCCCTTTGGTCCTTATGGAGAATTTTGGCCTTCTGTCTGTCCTTCTCATGCTCCCGTTCTCGCAGCTTTGCTCCTTAAGAGTGACTCAAAGTTTCTCTTTCCAGCATGATGAGCCTCTGGGAGCTTAAGCGAGTTGGATGCTCCAACTTAGCAGCTTCATAAAACATCCCACAGATATAAAAATATAAATTCTATGAAATACATAGCATGGTTAAATAGTGTTCTGGTGATCACTGGTATGTTGGTCCTCTCTGATTTGAGGCTTTTGAGAAGATAGATGCTGTTGTAGAGTTAAAACAAACCTGTTGTTGGTTTTACTAAGCTATTAATCCTCTCAAGATTGATTGAATTATGCAGAAAGGTGCAGTCCGATAAAGATCTGGAGCTACATTTTTGTGTCGCTGGCTTCACTGACTTCTGCCAAGACAAAACCAGGGTTGTCATAGCCTTTCTTTTCTTTGGCTTTAGCTTCTTTCTCATTGTAGAGGCAGAAGGCACAGTGGGGCATCTCCACCGCCACTGTCTTGCTGAAGTTCTGGAAGTCTACTCTGTATTTCCCTTCTTTGGTCTTGGACACAATGGGAGCAAAGCGATAACCCCAGAGCACCTCTTCTGGGATGTAAGATGTCCTCACTTGGCAGGTAGCACTGGTGGCTTCAACGGTGCCATCTAAAAACACCACCAGTTCAAAATCTTGCTGCAGAATTGTTTCTGCTGCCATGTGGAAGAAAGGGCTGTTCTTGTCTATGATATGGTAAATAGTCAATGGGGAAATGAAGAAGAGGTTTTCATTGCCAGCATCAACGATAAACTCTATGTTGACCTGGTCCAGAATGATTGTCTCTCCTTCTGGGGTGATGGTGGTCTTCAGGAGCTTGCCATAGATGTGACTCCCGATGAGAAGACTCTTCCTGAGGTTTGCCACCCTGATGAGGAGGCAGAGCTTCCCACCACGTTTGCTGATGACAGCATTCCTGCTGAAGGTGATGGTCTTGGCCCTGTTTTTGGACCTTGAAATCTTGGCCAAGATGGCCCCGCACATGAAAGAATTGATGATTACCCCCAAGATAGACTGGAAGATGAGCAGGAAAATGGCGGTGACACATTGTTCTGTGACACACCTGAAGCCATAGCCAATAGTGACCTGTGTCTCCAAGGAAAACAGGAAAGCTGAAGTCAGACCGTTGATATTCTCAACACAAGGGGTGTGATTTATGGAAGGGTTGAATTCTGGAAGGTCTTTGTGTATGTAGGCCACAACATACCAGAGGAGACCAAACAGAAACCAGCTGCCTAAGAATGCTGAAATGAAGATAGTCATTTTGTATCTCCATCTCAAATCCAGGATAGTTGTCCATATATCAATCAAAAAGACAAACCTTGACTGCTCTACGTTGCCGAACTCTATGTTGCACCTTCCATCTTTAGAAACAAGCCTTGCTTTTCTCCGGCTTCGTTCTGTGATGTGGCTGGCAAAGCGTTTCCGGAGGTAGTTGAACATTCCCTCTGCTGCTGGTGTTCTGCAGAATAAGAAATGATGAACATTATGGGTCTCGTTTGTACCTGCAGGCAAGGAGTGAAGACTGCCAAGGTCTCAAGGCTCCTGCTTAGGAAAAAGTTGTGCCATTTGCATATTTTCCCTGCACTACTGGAGAAAATTTCCAGTAAGTGTACGAGAAAACGAGCAGATTTTTGCCTAAGGAACATTCCAGCAAAAAAAAAAAATAATCATTTTGGCTTGCTTAGCAAACTTGTGAAGCTAAGAATCAGTCAACTGTTAACGTTATCCTGTACTCAGTGGAACAAGCAGAGGAATAGAGAAGCAGCGAAATTCATTGTGGGCATGCAGTGGGAAAACAAACAGGGAGCAGCTGAGCTTTGAGGTTTTTCTGTCTTCTGGAAGATGAAGCTGGGCTTAAAGAAGGTGTGTGTGTTCATCAGGTGTGATGTGGAGCGTGCATTTAGGAGGAAATGGGAGAGGGTGCAGAATGTCTAATGAAGTCAGGTTGATGCAGTGACTTTTAGCATGGTTATAGGTTGGGTTTGAGGTGTGAATTTCAAACTCTGGAAGCTCAGAAGCAGAATTTCTAGGAGAGAATAAAGTAAATGGTAATTGCTGTCCCTGAAATATAGCTGGGTGTTCACTCATCCCAAAGGTGACACCAAGAGGAAAGGGGTGGGTTGTGAAATCCATTCTTAAGGGGAAGTGCAGCTCTGAGTCTCTGTTATTTTCGTCCTTTCTGACTGTTTGTGTTGTCAAGAGACCCAGGAAGCAGGAGTCACTGATGGGGGGGAAAATAGCAGAGATGTGATCAGAGTGGGATCAGCAAACGTGCAGAAGTTGGTCATTGATGTGGGTGTGGGGTGAGGTTCATCCACTGCAGAGTTGCAGGTGGCCTGCTCTGTTCATGGGCAGATTTTGATCCCAAACTTAGGGATATTCTTAGAGATAATTCACTTTGGACTTCATTACCCCTCAGGCATGAAATGTCTTCCTTTCTAACAGAAGATGTGTTAGATGAGCTGACCCACCCTGGGAACCTACCCTGTGCGCCTCTTTAGCCTTTATTAAACAGAATTCTTCTTGTGTAGCTGAACTTTGCTGTGTGCTGTAATTACATTTCTTAGGGGCAAAATGCTTCAGCTTAAAAACAACTCAGAAACATGGTGGGAAAATATCCTCACTGGTGACTCACGCAGAGAATATTCCGAGTTTATTGCATCTCTGAGGACAAAGCATCCTCAGCCATTCGCAGGCTGGGATGTTTGCTGTGGGATGTGTGGCTCTTCAGCAGTGCATCTCAGACCAGAAGGTGCTGGGGGCTGTGCAGCTGATTGCTGTTCATTCTGTGCCACTGGGTTGGATTGCATCTACTGACATGAGTTAGTGTGAAATGTGCCTTACTTCAATTCAGCCTTTTAAATGGTAGATGCTCTGCTTGTGCAGGTAGTAAAGCTGGCTCCTAATTGCTGCCAAAGGAAGGCTGTGCTCCTTCTGAGCAGATACGTGTCCTGTCTCTGCACCATGTAGGAGTGAGCAGCTCTTTGGCAAAGGCTTTTTTCCATTTACTCTGAAGCAGAAGCTGCTTAATATTTCTGATAGCTAAAATAAATCTTCCCATTAGATACAGTAGTTACGCAGACCACAGATTACCTTTTGATACAGCAACCAGCAGCAAAGGGATAAAGTTACTGGTAAGCATGAATTACATTTCATAAACCAGAAGTAAAATATAAATTTGTTGTGTTTTGTGGCCTGTGCTTACACTGAAAATTCTGCTCATAAAAGAGAGGATGAAGAAATGAAGGTCATTGTGCCACAGCTTTTCACTGTTTTGAACTTTTGCTGCTGAACGTATTGGTTGTGAATGCAGCTGACAAAGTTAAACTTTAAGCGAGAACCTGGGGAAGGGAATGGGTTCACCCTCCAAACAATCCTCCAGTCTGCTTTTCTTGACACCCATTTAATGTGTTCCTGCTCATGCATAGTTGGAGCAAAAAGAAAACATTGCTGCACAACGCACCGTTCTCAGAAGCTCTGCAGTGTTTAACCTTTAATTTCCCTTTGTGCCGGAATGCGTGGCTTCGGCTGCAGTTGGTGTCTGTTGTGTTGGGTTTATTCTGCAGCAGTGTGAGCTCTGAGTGTCAGTGCTGGGACGGAGCAGGATGCCTCCGTGCCACTGCCTGCACATCCTGAGCTGCACATATGTGTGCCTGGGGCAGAGGGGCTCAGAACCCCCCGGAAAGGTGGGAAGGGGAGAAATGCAAGAGGCTCCCTGATCTAGCTGCTGTTCCTGCTGGGGCTGTCACAGATGTTACCACGATTCTGGTAGAGCCGATTCAGCCTTCGCTAGACATCTTTGGATTAATGCAGACATACAAATCAACAGATAATTATCACAGAGATGATGAGAGGAAGCCAATCAGCACAGTCTGGGCTGCATCCTTGGAAACATTCCCAACTTTGCTGTTCCTTTCCTTCCTCTTTAAATCTTCCCTGCTGTCTTCAGGCTGTTTACAAGCCCTGTTTAAGCTACCCCAGATAGATCAAAGTCTGAGGAAAACACCCTTCTTGAGCCAGGGTGGCAAAGCAATCCTACCCCCAACAAGTCTTTCTTGCTCCCACTTACAGCTGGAATGTGTTGATTCTCTTCTGCAAGAGATGCATTCCCTCCTGTACCAACACTGAGCGTGTTACAGAAAGCAAGTTATATAATAGAGCCCTTAGTCCTTTCCTTTTAAATCGCTGAAGGTGACTGGCAGGCTGTGTTGTAGCTAATATTTAGCAGGATGTTTCCTGTCAGCCCAAACACTCAGCACTGCAGGCTGTGCTGCGTGAGAAATGCCTTTAGGAGGGGCTGGCAGAGCCCTGCTGTCCCAGCAGCATTCATTGCAGGAGTGCTGCACGGCTTGTGCTGAGGGATGGGGCAGCAGAGCTGCCTTAGTAGTGATGGGTGTCGAGGTTGGCTGCAGCAACACGCAGCTCCCACTGGGCCGTTCCTCTCATATTGCAGAGATCACTGCAAGAAGCAGAAACCTTCATATTTCTGTTGTTCACTTGCTGATCTCTCCTACCGAATCTCTACCACCCCCCCATGCACAAAGTAATGTGCTCACACCCAGGCAGTTAGTTCTGTCGAGATGCACTCCTGCAGGTCCGTACAGCAGTGGTTAGAGGTCCCGTGTGCTACGTACCAGCTGGGGCTCCTCTGCTCACCAGGGATGTGAGTGGTCCTCTCTGCTCCTACTTTCTCTCGGTTGGTTTGCTGTGAGCGCTCCTGAGCGTGGGGTAATGGCCAGGAGCTTTAATGGTGCTCTGGGTAAGTCCTCTGTGGAGCACATTAATCCATGGAAATGGCTTTAATCTCAGTCACGTGCGGTGCTGGGGAGCAGTGGGTGTAGGAAGGGGAAGGTGGTGGAGGTTTGGGGGTCAGGCAAGAACAACATCTTTTAACACGTTTAACTGCTGTTTCCATACCCAGGGCTTCAGATGTATTTCTTCCCTCGCTGCAAAGGAGGTACAAAGCTGGCAGAGCCTCATCATTACAGGGGGAAAGCATAAACACAAAGCAGCCCTCTGAACTCACAGCTTTTGATAGAAATGCATCTTTGTTAGGGATTCAGATGAAGTTCTAAGAAGCTTAGGTAGGAAAAAGGGGGACACAGAGTTAAAGGATTATTTTCTCAGTCCTGTTCAGCTCTTTTTAAAAATCAGTTCTTTCAGTCCTTCTGTTTTTTTTTTGTTGTTGGACTTCCTCTGAACGAAGTATGTGAAATATCCCATTCTTGATACCTTCTGAAATGCTTCTTTATTAGAAAAGCAAACGACAGCACTTAGTCTTATCATGTGTTATCTGCTGGCTTCTTTTCTGCTGAGACCTCTGCAGAGTACAGCTCACTTGCTTTTCAGTCAGTGCCATGGCTAGAGCAGGAATCTGCCTGTTGCAGTGCCCCAAACCTGTTGTCATATCAGAGTTGTAGCAGAATCAGGGACTGCCACACCGAGCTGACCTTGCACTGAATCAATTTGAGGTACAGCAGGAGCGTAACCTTGCCTAAGTCCTCTTCTGTGCCTCATTTGTCTCCTGTCACAGAGGAGGAGCACCCATCGCTTCTATTTATACTGGGTGAATCAGGAGTGTTGCAGCTCTCCTTGGCACGTAGCACAAGGCTGTGCCAAACCCTGCCTTGCTGCTCCCACATCCTGAAAACGTGTACAAACTGGGGTGTGCAGACGGTGGGAGCCATTGCTCATGTAAGGGGCTGAGCTGCTCCAGGAAGGCTGCTATAATGCTCTGTCAGCCTGTTATACCAGGGGATTTGGGACCCTCTCCTTAATAGTGGGTCTTCATGCTGTGCTGTGTGTTTGGTGGGGTTTGCTCCCTGATCCGTCCTGCTGAGCACCCCTGGTTCTCCCCACTGCAGTGTACCTGGGGTCGTGCTTCAAAGAGGGTTTCCATGATAACAAGCAGCAGCTGCCTGTGTTCAGGAACATCATTTGCACTGTGGCTTCTGTACATCACTTGGAAAGACAGGCTGCAGTTTCCCCTCACAAAGCTCTCGGAGGCACCGTTCCTTCCTGAGAACACAGGCAGGTGAATAAGTGAAATAATGTCTGCTGCAGCAATGGGGACCTGAGCAAACTGTGTTTGCTTGGAGACTGGGAGCGTTTGGGGCCCTCAAGTGTCGCAAGTAAAGATTTACAGCAGTAAAGCCATTACTGTTATTGTTAGTCATTAATATTATGGCAGTTAGCGCTGCGTGCAAAATTAATTCATTACTGCATTTACTGAGGGAGGGAGCCTGAAGTGCTGGGCTGAGGTGAGAGCACACAGTGTGGCTCTTGTGTGCAAACACCAGTAAGGCTCTGGGGAATACAGCCCTGCAATTCCTTCCTGCCCAGGGAGGGCAGCCCTGGCTCACAGATGTCCCCCCTCTGTCACACGGAGCTTGGCAAGCGTCTGTCAGACAAAAAAACACTGCTGGAGGGCACTGGCAGATGATCCCTTCATAGGCACCAAAGGGAACTTTGCTATTTGTGCTATTTTTGCAGCGCCTGGCCAATTTCACAGCCAGACTGCATCTCCCCCGGCACCTCTGGGTGCATCTCCCCCGGCACCTTCTGCTGTGGCAGAATTCCTGTGCAGCCAATGACCCACCTCACCTTCAGGGTCTGTCGTGGGGTGTGCAACCATGCTGAAATCGCCTCTGTGAGAGCTGGGAGTGAGGCTGCCTGTGCCACAGAGGGGGATTTCCCAACACAGCTGTTTCTATTTTCAGAGAATTGATTTTTTTTTTCCACTGAAAATACCGATTTTATTTTTTTTTAGAAGAAATGGTTCTCTGGGAGAAGTTATTCTTGAGCAAATGGTATCTTTGGGGACTTTGGTCAAAAGAAAACGGTTCTCCTTGCAGTGTTTTTGTGTGATGTGTCATTGTGGTTTGAAAAAGAAAAAAATAGGGCTTGAACACAGTAGAAATATTGTGGTGGTTGTGCATTCTGCTCACTGAGGAGTCTGGAAATGAAGTGTTTTGCTTTCTGTTGAGTTTCTCTGAAGGCGAAAGGAGAGTTTTTGCTAGTTATCTCTCTGCTGCCAGGAAAGGCATCGCACTGAAGGTGTGGTGATGGTGGGCTGCAAAGTTCCCCCTGTTTGCCTGAAAGCAGTCTGTGAGCAAAGCACTGCTGCACAGGATGTGTGCTGGGAAGGCAGTGCAGCATAAACACCATCCAGAAAGGTCATGGGGAGAACAGGCAGAGTCATGTGAGCCACTTCTGTACGTTCCCATTTTGTTATTCTTTGCTGAATTATTAAAGGCATTGAATCATTAACTCGCAATTTGTTTCCACAGATTGGCAATGTCAAGTCTCAGTCATCAGTATGGTGCACTGGAAAGGCTTTGTGCAAAAGCCTTGAGGGCTGAGAGGCAGCTGACAGCCATTATCCAAAGCCAAGAGCACCTGGGAATGCCACGATCCGACCCCATCTGGGCGTCTCATCTCAAGGTATCTCAACACTCACCATTTCAATTTCCACACTGTTGGTGTACTTAAAAGCATGGTGGCTTCGTGCCACCCCAAACAGAACTCGACACTGGGGATGATAGAAAACACTGACAGAAGGACCCAGCATTGACAGAAAGTACTTATGGTTACAGCAGCTTCCAGAAGCCCTTGCTTACTCGGTGCACAAGAAAAGCATGATGATGCTCTCTTTGCACTCTGCACATCACTAAAGAAAAGCAATTAAGCGAATGCTGCCATGGTGTGAAGTCTTCTCACTGTAATTTACATCACAGGATATGGCTAATGCCAGCTCCAGAATAGAGATGCAGGAAGGGAATCCTCAGAGGCTGCTTGCTCAGCCCTGCTGGGTGGTCGCACACTGTGTGCTGAGTCAGCCACAGGGCCAGGGTTTGATTTACTGTTTCTCATTCCGTGACAACTCTGTGTGAACCAGAGGAACACCAGAGAAGGGCAAATAAGCACCTAACCCAGATTAAACGGCAGTAGGGAGAGTTTGGGGGTTTTTTTTTGTACCTCGTTTTTATAACAAAGGCAGCACATCGCTTCTAGGTGTTTCAATTCAGTGTTTGTAACTCGTGTGCTGCACGCTGCAGTGTCACTGTTCTGCTGCAGTCATTCACCTGCACCCAGCTCTGGGATGAGCCCTGGGACGTGGCTGTCCTAGGCAGCATTTTGGGAGCATTTTCATGCAGAATTCAAGCACTATCCTGCTGCAGTCCTTACCCAGTATATTTTTATTCCAGAAGTATAAGGAACTGCTTTGATACTTGTAACACATCATTGCTACCTGCTGATCTGCCACGCTCCTTTGTTCTGCTCGCTATGCCTGCAAGTCTGTCACATAACAGCTGCAAGCTGGATTGGCACTTGCTGGCTGGCGCTGCATGTTGAATCAGTTGAGGTTCACCAGTAAAAGTATCAGACATCAGTAGTTCAGAAGATTTCCTTTCATCATTCAGCGCTCTGATCACAAATGCTGACGGCGCTGCAGACTTGGATTGACAGATTTTGTTCTACCTCTGGTTCCTGATATCTGATTTCTGCTATGTTCAGCCAAGCTGTCTGGAAACATCTTGTCCTGTTACAGCCTTATCTTGATGGTTTCTTTCCCTCATCTCTGCTTGGCTGCTGCATCATGAGCTGGGTGACAGCAGTTGTTCCAGTGTCTTTTGAAGGGGTGTGTGACAGCCTACAGTTCCCACCCTGGCATTTAATGTGAATTTTTGGTCACGTGTTCTGGACTGGGGAAAAAAATAATCTGATTTTTTCACCTGTTTTTCAGGTGAAGGTAGAGGAATTAAGGACATTCTATGCTCCTTCAAACAAGGTTTGCTGAAGCGAGTCTCATCCATCTGAATTAGAGAGCCAGGGTCCACCTGTGCCTGTTAGGTTGGTTAGGATGTTCCAGTGATTTACTACAAATAAACCCCACAGAAGTGAAGCATTTCAAGAGCAAATCTTGAGAATCAAATCTCAGTTGGCAGCTGTTTGCCACATCCCCTGCAGAAAGCAAATAGCTTTCACTTATGGGAGAAACCTGATTGCTCCCCTATGAATACTACAGCTCAGGACTGCCCCTTTTAAGGGTAATTCTGGGGGCACACGGTGCCTTTTGGAGGTATTGGGGGCCATCAGCTGCAAATCTAAGGATGTGAGCAGCCTGCTGTCCCTGGGGTGTGCAGTGTTTCACCAGCAGAGTTTTCCTGTTCCAATCCTTCATTTACTTTTGCGCTCCTAATTATTTATATCAGTGTAATTGACTTGCAAGACATTCCTGGCTTTCAGTGCACGGTGAGTGAATTATTGACCCATCACATGGGTCACTGATGTGAGGAGACACACGAACAAACCGGGTACAAAATAGCTGCTTTGCATTCTTAATAGCAAATGTACGCCATTAATAACTTTGCCTGACGCACTCAAAGCCTGCACGATTTTAGTTTAGCATGCATATGGCTGAGTTCATCCTCAGAGTAATTTGAAACTCATTGGGCATGGACTTCATCTCCTCGTGCTGCTTTAAAACCTCTCCCGCGCTGAGATGTGAAATGCTAATTCCAGAGTTTATGGCTGACTTGAGATGCTGTATTTGAGAGATCAAATCCAATTAAATCAACTTATTACCAAGGCCAGAGAGGGGTGTTCAGCACATCTTTTGTTACTTCACAATGAGGAGCAAACTTAAGGAGAATATTGTCTTAACACACAAGGCTAATCTGTCCTAATAAGAAGGTTTTGGTCTGCAGCACCTGGGAAGCAAGTGGTAAAACCTGGCCTGGGGAGTGCAATTATCTGAGCCTAGTTCTGCCTTTCCACTTCTTTGTGTTTGGTGGCTGCTTCCCCCCTTGTGTCTGTTTCCCCATCTGCTCATAACGTGGAAGCAGAATGAGGGTGTTGTGTGGATGAATTTGAAGGCTGCAAAGTGCTTTGAGAACCCTTGTCTGTACTGCTATGGGCTGACAGCATGGCATCAGCTCATCGCACTCAGGATTGTAAAGGAGCTCAGAATTCAGGGGATTACAAAGCGAAGAGGTGCCCTCCTGCTGTCCAGTTAGGAACTTATTTATCATTATCTGAGGAGAAGACAAGCACTTCTGTGCAAAGAGCACAGTGAAGAGGGGAACGTGCAATGGGTTGATGTTTTTGAGATGGAAAAATACTAAGCTGATCTGCAGATATGAAGCAAGTGAAAATCTTTAGGTTTATTGGAGTGTGAGCACTGAGCACTCTGTATTCAAAGCATATTATCACCAAAGTACCCAGTGGTTCCTCTCCTGTAGGTACCAGTGCTCCTATTTTGAGCATTACTCCTCAAAACAAGCTCTTATTTCAGTTACTAACAAGTGCTCTGAAAGCTTGGCTCAGTTTTTCTAATTTGTGCAGAATTCAGAGCAGCCCTGGGTTGTGATTTGAGATTTCCATCGTCCCCGTGAAGTGAGGGAGACTTAATGAAGGATTCATTTTGCTTCAGTGTACCCTCAAAACATGAGAAGGGCCCTGGTTGAGATACCAGAGCCAGCGTGCAGTGAGGGCTGGGCGAGCTGCTGCCCATCCCCAGGTTGTGTGGGCAGCCAAGGTTGGAGCTCCTTATTTGTGTAAAGGAGGGGAGATCCACTCCATTATTTTCTCTCTCGACATTACTAAGCATTCACACCCAAGGCAGCTGTTCAGATGGCAGTAGCTCTGTCTGCGTTCTGAAGGTCTCTTGTATAATTTTGTTTTCCTCACTGGGACGGAAAGTCCCAGGGCTTCAGACAGGCGTTGTTTTGTTGTTTGTTATCGCTGCGATTACTCTGTGTGCACACTTCTCTTGACAGCACAGAGAGCATCTGAGGGAGTTTATTAAGGTATAAGCCAGCTGAAATTACCTTGCATTTATTGTGGGATGCTGCTGCAGAGGAGGCACATTTGCATATCAAAACCCTGTGATGTGAAACCAAGAAACAAATAAAACCATCTTATCTCTGTGAGCACCGTGTATGGAGGGTGCAAACTTATCAGCCACCCACAGCCTGACTGGCCTGTTACCTGCTGTGTAGCAGAGGTTTATGGAGATATTCAGGGTGAGCTAACAGGGCTCTGAACCTTAGCTATAAAGCTCCTTCTCCAGTATGCAGGCTGATGTACAGCAGACTAGAAATAGAGCCTTGGGCTATATCATACAAATACATCCTTTGAGCTGTGCTGCTGGAGGAAGAGACACCTTGCTCTGCTGTAGCAACTCTGCGTTGTCTCGTGGTTACATGTAAAGGAAGATAAAGCCACATTCCTGTGCCACACTCCCCTCCTTCCCCCTGTGGTCCAGGCTCTTACTGGTGCTCCTTAGCATTCAGGTGAGCTGCTGAGTACAGCTGAAATGCAGAAGCCATCAGTGGCCTTCAGGTGTAGGATGCTTAGAACTGCATGGCTGGAAAGAGCTTTCCACCATCACACCCCAGAATGTCACTGCTTACCTACCAGCTCCTGGTGGATCCGCAGAGCTGCCACCAAGAGAAGTGAATTCTCAGAGCTGTTCTGTTCCGTTTCTAAAGGAGCAGCCAAAGGCAAACAGATCTGGATAGAGCTGGAAACCAGCAAGAACCTTGATGAGAGGAAATGAGTCATGGAAGGCTCATGTCCCATTTCCCTGGCGAAGGGTGATGAGGGCTGGGGAGGGGGCATCGCTGCTGGTTCTGTGCACATCAAGATGCCTTGGAAGGTTCTGAAAGCAGGAGTAGCTCTTAGGCAAAAGCACCTGTAGGATGAGCTTGCTGCCACTGCCCAGCACGAGCTGTGTTAGTAATGCTGTAATACATGGAGTGCTGATCAGAAGCCCCTGGTGTGGTTGGTATCAGAAGGGCTCAGTCCCTCTGTGCTGCTGTATCTGTAGTGAAACTGAGCTGCTCACTCACTACTGTTCCTATGTGTGGTATTCATTAAGAACAGCTGAGGACCAACACTGTTACATCTTACTGGCTGTTTTTAACAGAGTTTAAGGAAATGGTGGCAAGTACTGGATAAGCACTTGTGCAAAAAGGTCATGGGAGGGAAGTAGAGGTAACCAGTACAGGAGGGCAGCTGTTACTTGCTGATCATTCAGACCATTACTTTTCTATTATCTTACTTTGGTTCTGTAGTGGAGATTTTCCTCCTGTTGTGCAGTGAAGTTGCATCATGCAGAAAATTGGTTTAAGTACAAACTCTTATGGTGTCTTTCATCAAATGCTCTCAGAGAACATTACTAATAATTCATTAAAGGGGCACTGTCAGCTGGAACGCTTTAATTACCATTTTCTGACAAGTCAACCCATAAGTGGTGTGTCCTGATTTTCCTATTTATTGCCAGCACATATGAACATATTCTTTTTTTCCTGTAGATGTTTATAGGAGTTGACTGAAGGAATTGACTATGAGACTGGGGAGGTGAGCCATACACTGCATGTTGTCAGGCCCAAAAGAGGAGAGAATTTAACGGTGGGTACTTTTCTTAAACAGTAATTTTGAGGAACTCCTTACTGCAGGACCTGAGCATCTCCCAGTGCCTCTGAATGGGGACAACTTGTGGTCTGTACACACTGCTGCTCCAAACAAAGTCTAGCAGTAAAAACCATTAGCTGTTTCCTGCTCCCAGCCTCGATGCACAGGCTCAGCCTTCTAGCAACTGGGAGGGAATGACAGGCTGCCCAACACTCGCACAGGGTTCGAACAGCAGTCATGGCAGTTACCACCATACCTCATCGCTTTATCCTGCTGTCGTTCCTTGCATTGCCACACTTCAATATCCTTCCAGCCCTGTGTCAGCGCTACCTTTCAAGAAAATAATATGGCAGTGAGCCTCTTACCTTGGGTGTTAAGCAGTGAAGGTGACTGCAGCAGGGAGGTGGGAGGTGGGAGGGAAAGCTTCCTGCAGCCCTAGAGCATGTAATTCCCAACAGCTGCTCCACCAAAGGGAGCATGGCCAGGGCCCTCCTTGGCTTTTATGTGTGCCTGTGTCAGCTCAGACTGGTTGCCAGCTCATCTATATGCAGTGGCTCATTAACATAAGGACTCAGTTTATGTAGGCTATGTGAAAGGCAGAGAAGTGGCTGCTGGATTTAAAAAATAAGGTACAGGTGTTGGGCTGTTGAGGGTAGGGAAATTAGTGCAGTATTACCTGAGAAAGCTGATGCTACCATTGCTGTATCCCACTGGTATAAATCCAGCAGCAGAGTCCTGACTACCTGTGAGGATCCTGCCTTTATTTGGCATGGGCAGCATGTGGTTTTGGGGGGAAAAAAAAAACCTACAAAGGATGTATTTTAGTACCTCCTGTATTCTGCAGAACCTTTGAGGTTTGATTATGGTGTGTTAGAAGCATGTATCCTTCCCTAGGATTTCCTTCCTAGATCTGAGCTGAAAGCCCAAAACCTTTTCCATCCCAAACCTTTGCAGAGGGACTGCAGGAGTTAATTCACTGCTGTGATCTTGGAGTCTGAAGAAGCGAACAGCTCTTGTACTCCTCAGTCCCTTAGCAGTGTCTTTGCTTCTCACTGATAAGGGATTGTGTGATTTAAACCTGAAATTAATTTACCTGTATGCACATTCCAGTTTGCTCAAATCAGGAAGGCATTTCTTCTCACTCTAAGACAAGTGTCAAGGAATGCACTGCCTTCCAGAGATGCTCTCTGCCTTTACAGAGAGAGGACTTGAGAGGCTGAAGCAGTTTATATCTTTATCTTTTTGACACCTACTGTGAATAAATGAGTTCTACCATCAACATTAGAATCCCTGGATGGGAGATTGATCTTCCCTGGGTTACACAGCAACAGGAGCCCCGTGTTTCCCACTGACCACAGGCAGGTGGAGGCCATTGTGTGGGCAGGATCTTCTTTGTCTCTCAGAGTCCTGGAAGAGATGGGGGGGATACAATTTATCCATCAAAACCTTATCCAACATTTGGGCAAAGCCAGATCTGCTCACGTGGTTGAAACCAACAGGAGACCAGTGATTCAGCATCAGAACTGCTTGCCCTGCAGTGCTGTGAAGACAGAAAGCACTGCTACAAGGGATCGAGCTCAGGAATTAGCCATTCCATTGTTTAAATAGCTCAGTCACTGATGATCAATGTGATAATTTAAGTCGTGCTTTTCATTTCCAAGCACATCAATCCATCTGTCGTATCTCCTCACGCTCTGGGGATGCAGGTCTGCTGTTAGCAGTGCCAACACAGCACCAGAAACGTGATGATGGAATGGCTGCAGGTAACAACCAGGAGTAATTGATGTGATATACTCAGAAATAATCAGTCTGGTTATTGTTATGCTGTACTCAGTGCACACAGGAGCCCTGTGCTGCTCACCTGTTGGCAGTTCATGATGTTACAAATTAAATTTCCCCAACTAGCATATTGCACATTGTTTAGCACAATTTCTCAAAGAAAAAAGCTGTTCTCCTGCGATGAAACTCAATGGGATTTTTTTTTCCTATTAGTTTCAAAGAATGTGTTGAGCCCTTAAAGGGTTTTACTTCTGTTAAATATTATCCCCAGCACCGGGAAATTAAAAGTGAATGGGCTTTCTTCATTCTTTCCCTATGACATGTCAGAAGAATGTTAGAAAAATGAATAGGTTTCCCTGGCTTTCAGAAGCTCCCAGAGTGAATTTCAATTGCAGGTTTTCAGGACAGATTGTAATTAACTTCTTCATTCAGTCTGAGACCAGAACGTTCCTTCTGTATTTGGTACAAGGAAGGCAAAGCAGGAGGAGAGTAGTAAAGGATTTGGGTTTTCGTGAGTGACGAATGACTTCTAGGTGCTCTGAGACTCCTTAGATGGTGGCAGTTCTCATAACATAAGGAGGAGTCCTTTTGTAGTTTGTTTCTCATGCTGGACAGAAGCATCACCAAAGGAAATTTGGGAATTTAGGGCATTGTGTTCAACTGGTTGCGTTATTTTCCTAAGGTGACATTTCCAAAGTTGCATCCATAACCAAGGAACCGAACAGCACTTTCAGCAGTGGCATAGGTTTGCCAGCAGCCCTCCTCCATCAGGATGATCTCCCCTTTTCTGAGTTGACTTCACTGTTTTATCAGAAATGTATTCTTTGGGAACCTGTCCTGTAAAGAAGAAATGGGAAATGAGGTGTAACTGAGCTGATGTCAGAGCATCCCCTGCTGTATTTGTAAATACTTTTTCCAGTGGTTTTCACATTAAGTCAACGCTTTTGATTAAGACTGTTCTGTGAAGTCTGCTTGCCTGAAGCAGTTTTTCTACATAAATATTGATCATCTCTATCTGCTTTGTCAAATGAAAAGAAAGATGTCATGCCCTTATCTTTAGGAATGATTATTTATAGAAGATGCAGTCTCTCTAGATGTAGCCAAAGATACATACTTTATAAGCATGGTAGAGAAGTCAGTACTGCAGGCAGTTGTTTGTTCATTAACCTCAGTGCAGCTAGGCTGGCAGCCTCCCAGTACTGATTTACTTGATGTTTACCATAGGGAGGGATTTAAAATCCATTGCAGTTTTATTCCGAGTCCCAAGAGAGGTGATTCCATCCTTCCCATTACATCTCATTTTCTATCTGTTAAATACTGAGCTGATAGTGTAGCAAAGAAGATAGAAGTAACAGGAGCCTGTTCTGTATTTGTACATGCAGCTGTGGTTCTGGTGTTGTTTCTAATGAAAGCAAGAGGTTTGTAATCCCTTCTCCTTCCCTTATTCTTAGACAGCAGGTAGTTGAAGTCCTTCGTCTCCTCCGCTAACCGTAATCACAAAATTTAAATGCATAGGCATAATTAAAGGCTCCTTAATTTCAGGAACGAAGCTGGCTGTGAGAATGCATGTGGGAATCCAAAAAGGCAGAGCCCCGTGTTGTTTAACTCCTTGATGTCCTAAGGGTTGCACAGCAGCAAAGGCCTCGTTTGCGTCAGGCAAGTCTGCGAGGTAGAACAGCTTTGGTGAGAGCGGGGAAAGTCTGCTTTATGCAACCCCATTCATTGAGAAAACTCTGCTGGCTTCTCACTGGAAATAATAAAGCTCATTACTTGCATTTACGTGCAATTCAGCTGCTTGGCAGAGTACATTAGTGCCAGAGAAATCCTTACTTCCTCTGAAAATGTAGGGCATGGGTGGACTGCAACAAAGGCGCTTCTTTCCTTCCTGCTTGATCAGATGTTATGAAGCATTAAAATGGGAGCATGCTTTGTTTCTCCTTCTGTCTTTTTTCTCTGTTTTCCAAATCGAGAAGGTTCTGGAGAAAGATCTCCAAAAAGCCATTAGTAGAAGTCTGATTTGAGGGCGTGAGGTGTTTCTGTAGTACTGCTTCCAAGGCACTTGTCCCTACATCAGCCTTTGGGAGCCCAGGCCCAGCTCTGATGGGAGCACAGATGTGTTTAGCCAAAGGCTAGATAGGCTCTGAAACATGTGATGCCCTGCTTGCTTGAGCAAACCTAATAGCTTGATAAGGAGTGAGGTGGCACACAGTGCACTACGAAGCATATCTGCATGGGCATCTGCTGGAAGGCAACTGTATGAATAGGAGTAAGAAGATAAAGGTATATTATTATTACCTGCGGTTGCCTTTCTGGCCTGTGTTAAGCATCACCAGCAAAATTCATGTTTTGAGGAACAAAATGTGAGCTGTAGGTAAGCCTATTGTCTGTGTTTTCTACCCATTGCTGTTTGTAAACAAAAAGATAATGCTGCAATACTGTGCAGCGGTGCCCATCCTTTGTGCTGCCAGTCTTTAAGGACTCTCAAAAGTCCAATGAGCTGCTCTTGCTGCTGCTCAGAAGATCCCAACCTTTACCACCTCTCTGGGTGTCCTTTTGGGCAGGGCATCCAGGACAGTGGCTGTGTCCCGTCTTGGAGTCAGAGTTTACCTTTTTGAGGTCAACCTCCAGCTGATCATTTTGGCCTTCACTTTCTTTCAAATTTAGGAATCGATTCCATCCATTTTCTGCTTTCCTGACAGCCCTCAGCTGTGACTGTCAGACTCAGAACCTTTTTGTTTCTTTCATTGTTATTGGTGTTTGTATTTTGGACGTTGTCAGAGTTGCCTAGCAATGTCAGCAGGTGCTCTGAAAATAAACAGTAAAGCACAAGCTTCCTGCAAGACAGAACATTACATTCTGCTTCAAACGGTGTCTTTTATCTGTAAGTCTCCATGGACTCTATCAGCATTAATAAATGAAATTTGCCCTCTTTTGGAATGCAGGGGAAGGAGAGAGAAATAAAGGAAGCAGTCGTCATTCTATTTTTCTCTGATAATAACCAAGGCAGAAAGGCAAAACAACGGCAGAAAGCGCGGTGTGATATTCTGACCTGCTGAAGTCAGGCATTGATCTCTCATGGGAGCCATGAGGAAAGCTGAGAGCGTATCACTTCAAAGATAGGCCTCTGCTGAATTCCCTTTGCAGCTAATGGGTTGGACGGAGCCTGCAGAGTCAGAAAGTGAACAAGTTGTGCAGAGTGATTGTTCAGTTATTCCCCAGGAGCAGGAATACGGCCCCAGAGGCACCATAGGCACAGGACAGGTGCTGAAGAGATCAGCACATCCTTCTTACAGGCACGACTGGGGAGTGCGTGTGCAGATACACAGCAGGCAGTGCTGTGGAGCTCAGCCCCTACAGCTCCTGCTCTCCTTTGGTAACTCTGCATTGCTGATAGCAATGACAGAACTGGGTGGTAATTTCGTCTTAATTTTCAAAAGCAGTGGAATAGGCTGGTAGTCTTGCACTGTACCCATAAAAGTTCCCCAGCAAAGAACAGCTGGTGCCTCTTTTCAGAAGCACATTTACTGGATGATCACACAGAAACCCTGGGCCTTGCTGTTGAAGGTCAGGACATGAGAAATAGCCATGTGAAGAACGACTGTTTTACAGATGAGTGAACCCATCAGAATGAGCTGCTTGGGAGGGCAGTAAGAGCAGCTTTACCACTTTTGGTAATAGAGAGCAGACTGAGCTATCAGCTGTAGCCTGCTCGTTTTCCACGAGTGATGGAAAATGCCCAGTGATGTGTCTTCATCTATGCAAGGCTTCAAATTCAGGCTGGAAAAGCATGCTGTCTGAGTGGCAGTGGTGCGCAGTCAGCACAGCTCTGCTTGGGCTGCTCCCAGTTAGGCTTTGTGCAAGTTGTTCTGAGTGATACGCAGCTTGCTTCAAGAGGCAGCTAGCTTCAGAGCCTCTGCCTTGGAGCTGGCCTGGGTTAGGGAGCTGAAATTCCCCACGCTGAAGTTTTCCCTTTGCAGTGTGGTATTTTTTTCTTCCACATTTAGCTCTGCAGAACTGGGAGGTGCTTCCTGGTGCCTGTGCCCAGGCACCTCTTGCAGCAAGGCTTTCTGTAGGTCTCCATCACCCGCCCTGAGATAAACCTCAGGGATGCATAGATTGTCTGTGCAAGATGTGCTAAAATATGCTTGTCCTGCAGTGTAGCTCAGTACTTTCTAAGATGGTGCAGTCATACACAGACCTCTTGTATATGGACAACGTAGTCAAAATTGGCGTGGATCATTTCCATGATAAAACTATGGGGAAAGGCTTTGCCTTTCAGCAAATCTTCCGCTTTGTACTTAAAATTCTGTACTTTCACACAAGTAGGATGCCTGCTTAAATATTGCTCCGGAGGGATGTGAGGCTTCACCCCGAAAATTGGTCGGGAGAGCACAGGAATAACGTGGCTGCCCATCACCCTCTGCTGGCCTGTGTGGGGACTGCGGGATGGCCGCTGGCCGATGTGGGAAAATCTCTTTAGAAAGTGGAAGAAGCCTTCTGTTATATGGCAGAATCGTTTTGCACAGCAAGCGAGTGGGATCATTCCGTGCAACAGCAGTTTTGTCGAGTTGGGGTGGGCTGAGTGTGGGGGCACAGAGGGGAGAGCAGTTCTACGTGGATACAAGAGTGATAGAAGTACGACAGGTCTGTTGGCTTTAGTGGTTTTGTCTCAGATTGAATGCAGTCAGATGAGAACGACATCTGGTCCTGGTTCATGAGGGGATTTTCTTGGCGTGGGCTCAATGCAATGTAAGTCCCTGATAAATCACCCGAAGCAATGACTGTAGCCTTTCTGGCAATTCAGCTCCAATAACGTTGTTGTATGACGAGGTGCATGCAAGCTGTCAGCACGGATGAATCAATTCTGTGCAAACGGGATACTGCTGAGCCTGTGAGTTCCAGGGGGATCGCCAGCATGGAAACACTACAGCCCAAGGCAATGCGAGTGCTGAGATGACACAGCCCAGCCGTCTTCCTGGAGAGTGTTGTGACACTGAGAAGCCTGGGGAGCTGAAAGAAACTTCAGCAGAGCAAAGCTTTAGGATTTGCCGTGTCCATATGGCATCGTCTTTTCCTGGGAAAAACTTCTTTCTATTTCTTTTGACGTGTCTGCAGTTCCGTCGTCGTGCCTCATTTGCACTGGTACATTCTGGGAAATCTAGTCAATAATTCCTTGTGTCTGCTCTTAGAGCAGAGCACAGCGTGACTGTTGGAGTCACCAGAGTTATTTCTGTGGTTGCTCTGCGCTCTGAGATGGCTTTATAACGACCTGAGATGTCACCAATCCCTGGATTTCAGGCTCAGATGTATCTGACAGCGGATGAATTTCACCACGGACAGAAAAGGAGACGTCATCTATTTGCATGAAGCCTCTTGTACAATTTTAGCACCAGTCAGATCTGAAACGCAGAGTTGGTGCTTTGCATGGAAAAGGAATAAGCCTCAGGCAAATCCATCCGGAAGGGAAAGCTTGGCTGAGTAACTGCAGGGTAAATCCAACAGATTTGCCACAACTTCAGCGAGCTGCTGCTGCACAAGTTACAGCGAATAAGGCAGTGCTCCCAGCGAGCATGGCAACTGAAGTCAGCATGTGTGCAGAGCAGTTTGGCTCTGAAAACCGTGGAGGACCTGGTTTGCTTCTGAGCATCCGCTGAGTCCCTTTCTCAGGGCTGTCAGAAAAAGAAAAACCACCCTTATCACAGATGTGCATCTTAGAGGTGTAAAGCAGGGCACAGCAAAACTCACCTGCTGGCTCTTCAGGAGGATGGGAAATGCTTTAAGGAAGGAGGATGCTCAAATAAAGGATCGCTCAGGAGCTGTGCGCTTTGTGTCCCAGGCACAGCAGGCTGTGTGAGGGCAGGTCTGCAGCCGTTTTCTTGGGACTTCAGATCCCACAGCCTGTAGCATCGTTGGGATGAGCTGAGTGCAGCCCATCAGGTGCCAGGCACCACGGGAGGAAAGGAGCTGCCTTGAAATGAACTGCCCTCATAGTGCTGGGGGAAGAGGAGTGTATTTTTAGAGACTGCTGCAACGCCTTGCTGTCAGAGCAGCAGTGCTTGGTGGCAGCTTAGTCCAAACAGCAAATGCATCATCCTCTGTTTCATGTGAATATGCAGTGATAATGAGCAGGAGGGAACATCTTTCCCCGTCTCCCCGCAGAGCAGGGAACATGGGGGAGACAGGAACAGAGGGATTCAAGTCAAAGCACTTCAGCACATTTTGTCCTTAGTGTTTCAGCCAGCTGCAGTTTTATATTTATGAACCTGTACCAAGGGATTGGTTGATAGGTCTTTAATTTCCCTTGGTTTTGCTCTGAACAGGCCTCTCTGGAGGCAGTAGGAACATTTTCAGAGTTACTGAGCATCATCTCTGTGCAAACCAAAGGGAGGAAAAGCACTCTGATCATAACCATGGGGGGGGGGGGGGGGGGGGGGCGGGGGGATAGTAGGCTGTTTTCTGCTTTTTATTTTTTTTTTTTATTCTTTGTGTGTGTTGTGAGTTTCAAGGTCAGCTGGCTCCATAGATACAAATATGCCAAGAACAAAATGTGCCAATGTGCCAGGAGTCAGGGACACAGAATGGCTCTGCAAACAGAGCTGGAGCATGTCCAGCATCGTCGTGCCACGGGCACACGGGAGTGTTTGTAAAGAAAGGCACCTCATTGCAGTGATATCAAGATTTATCTTTTCTCTCCGTTGCACCATTAAATATGAGTTATTTGCATTTGTGTGTGTGTGGAAAAGCCTGCATTCTGCACAATCTCTTCATTTCATTTGGAAAAGCAGAAGGGTTTCGTTCGTGTGCTACAGAATCCTGCAGCAGCATATGAGCACATAATTGACACTGTGGTTCCCTGAGTAACTGACTGGAGCAGAAATCAGAATATTGGTTCTTTTCTCCACTGTGCTGCTGATTTATTGTGTAAATAGAGAAAGACCTTTTATTGTAGCTATTGCATGTTCCCGTACACGCTCTCTTTTCCCTCCTATATATGTTTCCTTTTGTCAGTTATTTGCTTGAACTACATAACAACCAGCCAGGCAAAAGCTGGGAATATCTTTGTTGAGCAGACTTTGGCAGATTTTAAATATTAATGCATTTTATAGAGTAGTTATTTTTTATAACTGTCAGTTGTTGCTACCAAGGCAGGGAATTCCTTATAAATATTGAATGGTGCTGCGAGGTCTGGGGGAAAAAAAAAAAAGTTCTGGAAATGTTTCTCTTAAGCTCCAAAATGACTGAAAAACTGCTGAAAAATCTTCCTGATGTTTGCAAATGAGGTGTAAATCCAGGAGATCAGGAGTTAGCTGATGCTAATGGAATTTTCTAATAAACACTCATAGTTTCTGAATGTAATAGGTCCTTGCAGACTGCTTCCTGGATGTAGACACGCTGGGGAAGGGCTGAACAAATGGTTTTGTTCTTAAAGGCTCTCTCATAGATTTGTAGTAAGGCATGTCTCAGAAATTGCCTTGGGCTTTTGTTGTAAGGGAACAAAGCGGGAGGAGCTCACAGCCCAGCAGTTCCAGTAATGCTCTGTTTCATCACCTGAATGCATCTGGGGAGCAAGGAGAGGGCAGCACTGGGAGATGCTGTCTGCACAGCACCCATTCGGTGGCTAAATAGAGGCTTTTTGTCCCCAGGGCTGCTGGGCTGCTGGTTTTTTGTGGTGCCAGGTGTGCACACATGAGATTAAACAGCAATAAAATGACTTCATGGAGTCAGTGAGGGTCAGCATCCCTGCAGCCAGAGTGAAGATGAAAAGAATTCAGAAGTGAACTCAGGTCATGACATGTGGAACCTGCTGTAAGAAATGCCAAGTTGCTTTTAACTCCTAAGGGTACCTTATAAACGGCATTAAAGTGTGCCAGCTTAATAAACTGGACGTGATATTCATAGCCTAGAATTTATCTTCAGAATGTTCTCTTTGCACATGAGATTTTGCCATCTCCTGAGTAACCACGAGATATGCTGGCAGTGGTTTGTGTGCTGCACTGAACTCAGGGCGTTGTTGTTTCATAGAAAGTAGCAATTCTGGATGACAGGATGGACCCCTTGCTGGGCTCCTAGCTGTGCCATAAAGCAAAATGTAGCCTATTACAGTCCCATGCAAAAGCATTTGTGGACTTCCCTGCAATCCCTGGGCTCGCAGGCAGTGTGCAGCCAGGAGCCCTGGGGCAGTGATTGGTTCACAGCAGGGCTGTGCCATGAGTGTGTCAGTGCACACACACACAGCCAAGCAATGCCCCTCACCGGAGCTTTCTGGCCCTGCAGCTTCATGGGCCCCAGAGGGAAGCTTTATTTCTTGGTGCCCTTCAGCCTTAGGTTCTGCTGCACCTGCATAATGAGGGCTTAATTATTGTTAATTGTAACAGAACTGGACTAACACACTTGTGGGCGATCCAGAAGTTAAAAGATAGCAAGAGTGTGTTGGCTGGTGTGGATCAGTGTTCTGCAGGAGCCCCAGACACCTGTAGGCTGTCTCCTTCCCCAGGTTAGCATCAGCTCTCATTATCATATCAAAGGAAAAGGCAAGCAGACTCCTCCGCACTTAGCGGGGATTCGGGTTTCTTGCTGAAACTTTCTTCTTCCCGTTCTTTCCTACTTCCCAAATTTCACTTTGAGTTTGGGGTGTGATTGAGCCCCAGAACACAACAGGACCTCGAGGCAGAGGGGTGACTGTCACTGAATTTGGATCTACTTGGAAGCTCCGCTCCCGTTCAGCTGAGAGCATCAGGGAAGAGTGGAAGTGGATGAGATGATTTTAGAGATGATCTTCCAGCACTGGAAAGTACAACTCTGTTTCCTCCTGGTGGGATGGTGGGCTGATGGTTGGCAAACAGGAGGAGGCTGCCTTGTTCCAGAGATCAAACTGCACAGCAAACCGAAATGTTCCCTGGAGTTGCTGAGCCCTCTCCTTTCAGCACACAAAAAGCCATTGAGAACAACCACTCATTTCAGGCCAAAGTACAGATTCTCTCACTGCTGCTCAGACTGAAGTCTGTCCCTTTGGGTAATAAATGCCATGGGCTGGTCTGTGCCCATTGGGGTGGATGGCTCATCTGTGTGCAACGAAACCTTAAGGAAATAGAGCTTAATCCAACACAAATCCAAACTGAGGTTTGCTTTATGATAGCTTTCTATATACATAATGTCCTCTGGGAGTTATTTTGTTACACCTAAACAAGATTAAACTTTGCTCTTCCCCATCCTGTTCTGTTTGCAGTTCCAGGAACTGAGCAATCCCCATGGGCTGCCATGCTCCCATCTCTGCCAGTGGCCCTGTAGGCCCTATGAGCAGTGGAGCACAGCTGCTGGAGCTGGAGAGCACCCCCATAAAACCAGGATGTTGCACCACAGTGAAATCTGCGTCCACGCACTCCAGGCAATCCATCCCATTCCATTGCAAGGCTCTGATTTAGATGTGATCTGGTACTGCTTGTCTTTTACAGTTAGAGAGGAAAGAGCAGGGCTGTTTAGACTGGGACCACTGTGATGCTTTCTGAGGTGAATTTCATCCCAAATAGTGGGAGAAGTTGGCCTCCTAGACTCAGAAGCATTCTCTCTGCATTTCCCTGTTTCCATGCTGGTCTGAGCATCATCCTAAACTGTACTGCCATCATGTGTGAAATCTGTCCTGCAGGAATCTGATGCCCAGAATAATTCATTATGTTCCAAGCTCGTCAGGCTCTTAGCAGCTTTTAAAGCACATTAGCAAGGGCACGTTGATGTCAGTGAGTCACAAAGTGTAGCTTTCCAGATCTGCCTGATCTTCAGTCAGTGCAAACTGGAAGATGTCTGTTAAAATAGGTAAAAAACAGTGCAGACATTTAGAGTGTAAGAATAAGGAAACAAAAATCAAGGGACAAAACTTCACCAAGATGCACACGCATGGACCATGCAGAAGGTAAACAGTGTTTGCTAGGAGGCTCCTGATGGACCAGAAGTGCATCAAGCACTGCTGCTCTGTCTTTGCTGTGCTCATTAATGCTCCTGGTGCATCCCACCCTGGGACAGCAGCAGCCTTACAGCACGCCCTGCTCTGTCATCTGAGCACAGCACGGTGTGATTGCAAAGAGAAGCACCAGGATGGTGCGGCTGCTCATAAGCTGATGCCTCAAGAGGGGAGAGGTCTCATTTCTAGCTGAATAATGCAGGTGGGGTGCTGGGAAATACAGCTTTCTGCAAGCTCACAAACCAGCGGGAGCTGGGAGAATCCGCTTTATACCCATTCTGTATTTGTAGAGAAATCAGTGACAGGACGTGGTGCCAGCAGATGGCAGTGCCTGTTAGCAGTTTCAATCGTGGCAAGAGAAGTAGGATTTTACTCATAATGCAAAAGTTTTTATTCGCGTTGCCTGGAACTGTGCTAGTTCCAGCTTGTGGGAGAGGCAGTGGTGCAGCTCAAGGTGGGAAAATCATCATCAGATAATGGCCAGTCTGGAAAACCCTTCCTCTGGGTGGGTAGGTGGATAAGTATGGGGGGATGTGACAAGAAAGGTTTTCCTGACGTTGCCCACATCGTATCAGCTTTGCAGACTTGCAGAGACTCTGTTCCTCTATGGCTGCTGGCAGGACTGCCATTCGCAGCACCCAGATTCATTCTATATCTAATTAAAAGAGATGAAATATGCAGAGTTGGTGCTCCTTTGAAGCATGTCCTTATTGCTGTACGGAAGCAGTATGCAGCAACTCCTGAAAGGGAACACTGTAATTCTCATGGCGACTGACTCCTGTGCCCTGTGAGTCAATGTTTGGTTAGTTTACCTGTTTTTTTTAAAGAAATAATCACCAACAGCCACAACTGTTCACCTCAAACCAAAATTTTATGAGGATCCTTCATGTCTCATAGGCACAGTCCTGAAAGGTAAAATACGTACTAATGGGGGAACAAAGATTGTTCCCAATGATTGTGAGCAGGCAGAAGATCTAACGCAGGGAGACTTCATCCCCATACAGTAGGATCAGAATAGAAATTTATTATTTCATAGATAATATTTAACTTTGAAGACGCCGAGTATTGTTTCACAGCAGAAAATAGAAACAAATGCTGTCAGTTTCCAGTGCTACTGACACATCCCTGTGTCATGATGTGATTTTCTGGCCCAGAAAGTCTTCTGAGAAAGCATTTCTGATGGGCTGTAATGCATGTGGCTCCTGAAAGAGGGAATTAGGGAGGAGTGGAGGACGAGAAGTAAGGAACAGAGCAGCAAAGCCTGAAGGCAACCTGCACTCGGGAGGCAGATCTTATGTATGCAGCTGGCCTGACATTTGCTTTTCAGAAGAGGAAATATTTATGAAGCCAGGGAGACGGTGTGGTATTATCAATGATAAAAAGAAAGAAAAAAGCACGTGTGCTCCCTGCTAAATCTGCGGCTTCTGCATCCTTCCCGTTCTGTTTTACAGCGATCACTGAATCTCAGGGCTTGGAAGGGACCTCTGGAGATCATCCAGTCCAGCCGCTGCTAAAGCAGGTTCCCTGCAGCAGCTCGCACGGGACCACCTTCGGTGTGTGTGATCTAAAACAACGGGTTTTCTTCTTTTCCCCACCCACTGGAAAACGGAAAAGGGAAAGAAAAGAAAACTCGCTCATTAATGCAGGAAAAAAGAAGCCGGGCATTGGGAAAGCGGAGAAGCGGGCGGCTGGGTGGAAAAGTAAACCCGGGGCTCGGGGAATCGGCGAGGAGGGCGATGAGCACGCGGTGATGGGCAGCGCAGCGCCTCGCCTTTTCTCAGGCACCGAAACCGCCCCTTCCCCCCTATGCAAGGCAGCACTAAACCCCTCCCTCTCCAACCCCTCCCGCCGCCTCTCCCTTCCCCTTTCCTGCTCGTTGCAAGGGATGCTGCTCCTCTCCCTGCCCCGGGGGAGCTGCGTGCCGCCAGGACGTCATTCCGGCCGGGAGGAGCTCCGCGTGTCAGCCCGACAGCGAGAGAACCCAGCGCCCAGGGACGGGGGTGTGTGATTGTAACCGTACGGTGCCACATAAATGTTTGGTGATGCCGGGCAGAGGGAGGGAAGGAGGAGACGGCTCCGGGATCGGAAGAGCACCGCAGCTTGTTGGTGATGGCATGGATCGGCCGCTCCTCCAGCAGCTGCGCTCCACGCCTCTCGGTGCGGTCACCGCCCGGCATCCCCGAAGTGCCGCGGCACGAAACTGATGCAGAGCTGCTCTCAGCAAGTAAGTTACCTCGCTGTGTTTGCTTTGTCGGCTTCCTTGCTTTCCTCTCTGGCTGCTGACGATCAGTAGCCCAGGAGGGAAGAGGAGAAGGAGCTGAGCATGAAGTCTCTGTGCCCAGCCCTGCCGGGTGACAGCTGGAGACGTGCTGCTGGAGACTTGTTGGCTGCTGGGAGACAGTGGGAAGCCGGGGATTAGAAGTGGATTTTGTGCAAAAGCAGTCAGGTCTAGCAGAGGTGTTACGTAGCAAAAGGCGTTGTGAATGATGGAGTGCCCCAAAACCAGATTAGTGGAAGTCACTGGAATACAGCAGGTTGGAGCAGAGTGATCGCTGAACAACCCTGAGATGCGTGGAGCGACTGTAATCCTAACCTGGAGTCAAAGATTAAATCCTTTTAGAATTAGGACACTTAGTAGCCAGACTGGGTTCAAAGAACCCTTACCGTATAATGACAGTGAATTGGCATGATCGGCCCTGAAGGCAGACAGACCACTTAATGCATTGGGAATCCCGAGGGGTGTTAATGGTCCCGCAAAGTAAAACCCTGACTCGTTTATGTGCTGGCACTGAGCAAATAGTGCCCAGAGTCCGTGCTGTTAATTCATGTCGTTGGGAGTAACATGCTAACTTTTATACAGCATCTCCCCCATTTGTTTTTGACCTGAGAGTTTCAGGAAACCAGTCAAGAATTGCCAGAAGCTGTCCCTGTTTCCAGAAGCTGCTATGTGGTTTCTGAGGTTTGGGAGTCAAACAGGTCATCACTGCACCCCATTCCTTTGGAGAAGAAAACTGCCTCACAGTTATAGCTGAGTGGTTTGGAGGGAAACAAAGCTGGCTCCTCTCAGCTGATCTCTGAGCAGTCCAAGCAAACACCATCTGTGGGAGTTGTACTGGGGGAGTTACTTCATTTTTGGGGTCCAATTCTTTCCCCTATTTTTCCTCATCAGGTGGAGATAAGGAATCCGGGTCGTTTTTGATTTCCATTAGAGAACATTGTCCACCTCTGGAAAGTTCCAGCCTTGTTAGCTACAGGCTCCAAAACAGGCAAACAGACTTTCAGATTCATGTTCTGAGACATATCTGAGGACCTTTATGAGTCACCCACTTCCTATTCACATAGAGGTTGGGAGAGACACTTGGCGCCTGGGATGATGCTGGCACTTAACCAGCCATTTGGTCTTAGGTAGATCGCTTTGTCCCTCTGTGACTCATTTTCTCTTGTCTGCAGTTTTCAGTGGCACTGTTAGACCTGTTGGGGTGGAAGGAGCCGATATTTGGCCAGTTCATCTTGGAGCCGTTTGGCTGCAGGTTGCTGTAGAGGTGTGAGGTGGTGATAGCATCCTTCAGTTTTATTTTCTTTTTAAGCCAGCTGCAGGATTGTACAGTAAATGTCAGCTGTAATAACGGTGCAGTATGTGAACAATGGAGAACAGGAGTATTGGTGCTTTTGGAGCCATGTTTTCTCTAGAATTGAGGTTCTACGTACCTCAATACACACACAGTGTGCCATGGGAACAGCCAGGAAGAGCAGTGTCTCATCAGAACAGGACTGTCTGTCTGTGCTCACTTGTGTTTGTTGAAAGGTAACAGTCACTTTTGCAATGACACCATAAGGTCTACCTAAAAATAGTCTGGGGTGAAAGGACAGAGAGGCTGCGGAGTGCCTCGGGCAGAGCAGCTCCCTTGGAGATGCAGAGATCAAATTGGTTTATTTTCTGCATTTATTTGTTGGTAAAATATCATTTGGCTCTTCAAAATGGGTTCAGAACACCCGACAGCGTAATATTATGGATCCGTCCTTTGCACACAGACTTTTCGTGCTCAACTTCTGTAACTCCGAGAGGTATAACTGACTGAAGGTTCTGCTGCTGACATCCTCTCCTCCTCCCTCTGTGTTACATTGGAGAGTAGGCAGCCCTGGTGTTGTGGGAACTCCCTGTCCTCCGGTCCCTGTTCTGTAACAAATAGGCTGCAGCCTCCACACTGCTGTCGTTACGACCTGTCCTGGATGCCCCAAACACGCAGCCTTCATTCTCATTACAGTTTCAGTTTTTCCACCTTTTCCTGCATTGGTCTGAAGCTGATATACTGTGTGGGACTTGTTTATAAGTACTGAGGGGAAATATCTATTTAAATACTGTAGCAAATCCCGAAAAGGAAAAGGTGTTTTCTTTTTCTGGAACTCACTCCTCCAGTTTTGAAAAAGTCCACAGTAAAGACAGCATTATTATTATTATTATTATTATTATTATTATTATTATTATTATTAT